>JACXGM010038120.1:0-10915 GCA_016801145.1 Umbra pygmaea
ACACACACACGTACATCTCTTCTAGCCAGTAAGGGTGTATTCGCAATGTGACAGCTGTTGGTGAGTTTACATACTCTGTTAAATCAGGATAAACACAGTCATTTTCCTGTGAAACTGTTTTCAAACATTATCTGCATTCCCTACCACAGCAGTAGCTCATCAACTTTTATTTTGAATCAAACTGAATCCCACACAGAAGACTATCCCTCAGGGAAACAAACCCCAACAATGGTAATGACCGACATACAGCTGAAGTCGCTTGTATGGTAATATGAAATATTTTCATTCTGAAAAACAAATTCCAGCACTCAATTGAGGATCCTTTAACATGTAAATTGATCCTATTACTTGAGGATACTGTGTTTTTGGCCACACCATGTCTTCTGTCTGCATTATGACTCATACATGCTGCAATGCATTAGACCAGAACACAATGAAGTCCAATGGCTGCCAAAACGTCATAGCAAGAGTGCGTATAAAATAAACCCCATGAGATTTTCACATGCTATAAACGCCCTATTGCAAGCATTAACAGCCTTTAATAATGACTCCACCTTGATGATGTTTGGTTAGTTCATGGTGTTATACTGTGTATTATAGCCTACTATAGGTATATTACTAATGACATACCAATGTAAATCAAATGTGACTTTTAATGTTATTGTACCTTTGCCTTTCAAAACCCCGAAAATTGTATGTTGTGGCTAGTGAACTTATGACCTGTGTAGAGTTCAAGTGTCATAACGTAGAACAGGGCCTAACGCCACAGTCAGTGTATTGGGGAGGGTTGACATGACAGACTGCTCAGTTAGTAGTAGTATCTGAAAAGTAGTTCTTGATTTACATCTCACGAATGGTTTTAGAATGTTCTGGCAGCATCCATGTCTAATTGACTAGCCAAGCAGGGGTTTCTCCATGCCTGGAAACATCTTTTGTGTAGTTGATCAGTTGTTTTTGGTTTGTCACCCTGTTGATGATTATATCATTTGACACTATTCATATAGAAAACATTGTTTGTTTTCATCCGTTAATTATCATAACATTCCAGCACTATGCAACATGAGACTAAACCTAGCCCAACCAAAAACCTTGGAAAGATGGCAATATTGATGGGGTCCCAGACACCCTAATAGCTTACATTGACATTACGATTAAAAACAATATGAAATATCCCCTGGCTCTACAGACAGTAGTGTGTTAGATGTTTGGCTGAGTGTCCATACAGGGAGAAAGAGTTTTGATGATGTCCTTCCCATGTATATTAATATGCAAACTGAAGAGTTAGAGAAAATATTTTGAGTGGATCCATAAAGTATTCACACCACTTAACTTTTTCCACATTTTGTTATGTTACACCATTATTCTGAAATGGATTCAATTCATTATTTCTATCAAAATTCTACAAACAATACCCCATAATGACAATGCGAAAGAAACGTGGTCGAAATCTTTTTTGTAAAATTTATGAAGAACAAAAAAAGCCCTTCTGTGCCTGTTTTTGATATTTTATATATGAATGCATTTTCTCAGTGTTTGAGATCGATAGATCCTCCATATCATGGAGCATTAAGATTTATTTTAAATAGCAAGGCACTTACACATCATTGCACTTTATATGCCCGGGTTGGCTGGCCCACGGCACTCGTAGGCTCATTCATTGGAATACTTTTAAGGCATTTTTGCTCACGATTCCAGGAGCCGTGACTGAGTTTGGTAAAAGGGCTTTTAAATGCTCTGCTCCATTGACTTGGAACTCACTACAGAACCACTTGAATCCTGTTGATCTGGTACCGCTTAATGAATTTAAGTCCTTGATAAAAGACCTTGAAGGAAATTCTTTAACCTGTACATTTTTTTTCCTGGCTAAATAAAGTTGAATAAAATAAATAATAATAGGTCATATAAGCTAACGGACGATTTCACGACCAGTTGTAAATGGCTTAGGGACTGGTAGCTAGTGTATGCACTAGGGGGTGGACACTAAGCTAGCTTTGAATTCAGGACCTTGTGGTATTTCAAGTGCAGACTGTGAAAAATACAAAAATGGCAAATTATTTGGGCAGGCAGAACAGTGTATATGACATAAATCATCTATGGTAACGTTTTAAAAAAATATATTAAATAACTGATTTATTGTGGAATTTTTCTTTAAATTAGGATCAATTAATACCAAGGGGCATAAAGTGTGCCACCAAAAAATCCCCCACTCCATTGCACCACCACCACCAGCCTGAACCTTTGATACAAGCCAGGATAAGTCCATGGTTTCATGTTGTTAACACCTGACAGGAGGGGAACCCATTGTGGTCTTCTGCTCCTGGTTTCTATCAACTTGAACCAGTCTGGCCATTCTCCTCTGACCTCTTCCAGTGATTGGTCCACTGCTCCTGATCATACCTGCAGAGTGAGGAAACCATAGATATCCATAATAAAGGCTAGATGACTTATGGCTGAGTCTCTAACGTCATCACCGGCGGCCATCTTGTCACAGGCAAGCTTGGTGGGCTCTATGGTACCTGATGTAAGGTGGGTGATCACAAATACTCTAATCTCGCTGAAATCTTGACGGATTTACAAACGGTTTAGTTTCTTACAAATGTTATTAACGTGGCTATTATTCTGGATGCTTTATATATAATATGCATTTTTTTCAAAAAGTATGCAGTGTCATAACTACATCTCTGACATTTTTAACAAACCAAACCGTTTGAAAATCGGTAGAAAATTGAGCATGTTATGGTTATTTCAAAGTACATGCACCATTAACACACAGTGTTATGAGTAAGCGAGCTGTCTGTGGCAAGATGGCCGCCAGGTGCAGACGTCGACCTCCATTGGCCAGCAGGGCTGACAAGACATCTAGCCTATATTATGGATATCTATGGAGGAAACACCCAAACCATAGGTTTGATGGTTGCCGAGCATGGACAGGCCGCTTCAAATCACCCTAAAGATTTTCAATGATATTTAGGTCTGGGGACTGGGATGACCATTCCAGATCATTGTACTTGTTCCTCTGCATAAATGCCAGAGATTTTGAGCAGTGTTTTGCGTTGTTGTCTGTTTGAAATATCCAGTCCTGGCGTAACTTCAACTTTGTGACTGATTCCTCTACTGTACATTATTCTCAAGTATGTGCTGATATTGAGCTGAATCCATTTGACATTTAACTTTAACAAGATTCCCAGTACCGGCACTGGCCACACAGCCTCAGAGCATGATGGAACCTCCACCAAATTTTACTGTGGGCAGCAAGTGTTTGTCTTGGAACGCTGTGTTCTTTTGCCGCCATGCATAACACCCCTTGTTATGACCAAATAACTTCATCTTTGTTTCATCAGTCCACAGCACCTTCTTCCAAAATGGAGATCTTTGTTTTTATGCGTATTGCACATTTTCTTTTAATCCAATGAACCTCATTTCACTACCAAAATATTACTGTGTGCTTCAGTTATTTGATAGATCAAAATGAAATTGTTGATCCAAACACGCGATTATTTATAAATGAAAATAATTGAAATTGTCAGGGGTGCCTAGACTTTTGCATATGACTGTATCTGAAACAATTTTTAAAAATAGTGGACGACAGCAGTGTCTGTGTTTCAATGAATAGAATGCATTTTGGTAAGGCCTCGCAAAATGATTTGACAGATACCAAGCCTGAAACCTAGCATATTTTTTTTACTGAGATCAGTGGAGATAGGAATAGGTACACTGTGAGCACAGATTTTGTGTAGCATCAACACAGTTTGGCGGTCTGGGGCAGAGACAACGAGAGGTCTAGAGAGGTACAGCATGGGTCGACAGGAAGAAAACATGTTCACCGACAGCAGTGGGCACCAGGACAGAGACAGAAAGCAGTCGTCAGGCCACATCTTTATCCACCTAGGATCTACCACTGAAATATAAGAATGGACATGCCTTACAGTTAAGTGTCTCGATGTCCAACTCTGATATTACACGTGAGGATCTGAACCCACAGATCATGTTCCAGGACAACTCACAGGCCCTTTAATGTGTAGCGATAAACGACTTGGCATTAATTGGAAAAACCTTTTTACACTTTACAACGGCTACAGTCAAAAGAGGAATGGCCACCCCACTGAGTGTGGATCCTCTCTAGGTTTCTTCCTGGGAAGCATAGTACTGTGGAGTTTTTCCTAGCCGCTGGGTTTGAATTCTTTATTGTTGCTTTCTCTTTTGGGGTTTTAGGCTGGGTGTCTGTAAAAGCACTTTGTAGCAACTGCTGATGTAAAAAGGCTATAAAATAAATTTGATTGAGATAAAGTAGTTCTGTTTTCACAATGCACCTATAAGGCCCTACTTGATAAAAGGAAAAATGTAATGAAATATGAGTTACCATGACAGAAATTCACTCAGAATGCATCTCACTTAAAAGCAGTGCTAGTTCTTAGACTCTGTAAAACAAGTGCATTTCCAAAACAGTTATTGCTTTGTCAAAGCATGTCTTCACAGCAATGCTGTCTGTATGTTTTGGTCAAGCTCCCTGGTATACATTTGTTATGAATGGAATGTTTTATCATTGTCAAAACACACTCAGTACAGATTATTCCAAGGGAAAATGTAAATTCATGACAGTGGATAATTAAAAAAGGGGTAACCGTCTAGAATTCAAACAATGTACAGATGCCACAATGACAACATCATTCCATGATAAGAAATCCCAAGTCCTGCTGTTTGAACTTAAAATGAAGACTGCAAATAATATTCAACACACAGGTCCACTACATGATTCAGAAACATTACATCTGACTACAGAACTACAGTGTTTATTAATATTGTTAAATAGTAAAGCACATTTAGAAGTTAACAAATGTACTAAATGGAATGTTGTGGTTGTGTGTGTGTTGTCATAACAACCAGTAGTCTGTCTGGACAGCCACAAAGGCTCTATTGAGTCGGCCAAATACTGTATTACAATTGTGACGCCCATCCCACGGGCATGACGAGTGTAGGTCTGACCTCAGAGTTTTCCCCCGAAGTTCACAACAAGCCTTGGTGGGGCGCCGCTGTTCTAGCACATTCTTTATCATGGCCAAAGTCATCCGAATAGTCAAGCAACAGATATTACTAATCCGCCTATGGGACCAACCACCGGTCTAATTTAAAAAACATTGACCGCAGCACTGTGAAATATGGATGGAGATTGCTTCAAATGAGTGATGCTTACAGATCGGGGTTCATAGGAGAGAGACTGGGCACTCTTTGATGGTTGAAAGATTATATATTTTGGAGGAAAGATTATGACAGGCCTATAGAGGTTTGTCATCTTGATCTTAGCTATACAATCTTCTCAGGAGGTTGTTATTAATTAAAACAATTATTTAATGTACCAGACACATAATGTCGTGAACTTATAGAACATACTGAAAACGTGTTATTCCAGGCATCACCATGGTGACGATTTGAAGATTATTTTGGCAGGGGGTAAATTTAATAGCACTGTGATGTATCTAACCCTAGGAATAAGAGCCTGGGTGGGACCTAAACACAGGCACAGAGAATTTCAAATACTGTAGGCTTCCATCCAATTGCCTCTAGCATGCAGACCCCCAACCCCCCCAACCCCCGCCGCCACTGTAATTGCAATGTCACTGCCCCCCCCCTCGAACCAAAATGGCTCGCACACTTGATCAGACGTATTGCACATGTACACAAAAAGAAACGCTTTGTGGGTTTGATCGGTTGGGGTTGCTTTGTTTCCAGGCAGAACATTTCAATAGTCTGACCTCCACCATGGAAACTTGGACTAATCTCAAGAGCCATTGGAGAATTCATTGAGTTGGTTTTTGCTTAACACTGAGTCCCAATAGAAAGGGATGCAGTGGCAGAGAAACTGGGCCATATTTTAACTTTGTGGCTGTTCTTTCGAACATTCACTTCAGACATGGAGAATTGAAAGAAAGAGCACTTTCCTCAGACACAAGAATTACATTCATCTTATACGTTGAATCCAGAATGCTGATTGGTTGAAAACAATGGTACAGTATAAGACTGTTCACCACAGGAATGACAAGACAACTTGCTATTGTTGTAACGGTAACTGCTTCATAACAACAACACCGTATCTGTGGGGTTTGTCAAAGACTATACATACGAAACATGCAATACCTTACAGTGATTTGTTAATATTAGGGGTTAAGACTGTGTTCCTCTATGTATATGATGGGCATACAATGCACCGCTTTGTCTTATTGCCTAAATGTACTATATTAGTGCTGCTTCTTAGATCCATTGATCCAAATGCAAGAACATGCGTGTAGAATATTAATGAATTTTCACTTAACATACACACCGTGCTCATGCACCACTTAATGTAGGATGTGTGTACGTGTGGGTATGAAGATAGTGGGAAAGAGATCCACCACAGCCATGCACAGAACCGTCATGCACCTATTTTATTTAAGGGGGCACAGTGTGCACAACACACGCAAACATGTGCCCACAAATACAGAGATTTTTTTTAAAAATCCACACATGCCCTCAGTTTCAATGGACATGAAGCCTCTGGCCATGCGGAAGATTTAGCTAGCACCAGCTAGCACCCTAGTGTGGTGACTGCTTCTGTAGCAGGAGCTAACTGACGTTCAGAATTAACAAGTTGCCACCCCCCCTTCAACTCTCCAGGGAGGAAGGTTTGAGCTGGGGGAGGGGACAAGAGAAGCTGGGGGAGGGGACAAGAGAGGCTGCCTTGTGCTAACACCCACAGACGGTCATGAAATATGTATGGTTGCAGCTAGACATAATTGATCAGAGGGCACCATTACTGCGGCACACCCCAATTGGGCTGCACCTGTGTACTCTTTCCCTCCATTAGCCCTTCATCATGATCACAGAGACCCGACGCCCTGAGGAGTTAATTTCAGTCATCGAGCCCACGCTCACTCTTCAGAGAGGTTTACAGGAGCGATTAGACTTCCTTGCTCAAGAAAAGAATGACAAATGTTTCACCTTGTTAGCTCAGGGGTTCGATCTAACCTTTTGTTAGCAGACATGCGAACTGCTAGCAATCGGCAACCCTAGGGACAAAATCTTGCTTTTGGTTAAGTTGGGGCACAATTTATTCAAACCAAGTATTTAGGTATTAGCGTTTTTTCAAATTTCTTTTTTCTTTATACCATTTTCTTTTTACAATTGTTGTTTTATACATTTTGACACAAGAACGTTTTCGCTCACTGACTTAGTTCTGTTCAGGCACACAAAGCAGTCCCTGTGTAAGTAACTGGACATAGCCCAGATCATGTTTAGTTAAAAAATCTAATGAATACTCTGTATAGATTTGTACGACTACAAACAACCAAACACCCAGCTTTGGAGTAGTTACACAGTTTATTTCCATGTCTTTGATGAGTGTGCCAAGTAGTTCTTATATACTCCAAACAATGTGTTAAGCTAATGCTTCATGCTACTAACCAGGGTTAATTTTGGCAGCTTTTTTGTAATTTTAGTCTTTTTAGTTTTTTTCAGTGTACTTTAACTATGGACAAAATGTCTTATGTTGTTGGACAAGGCGATCTAATGCACAAGATGGAACTAAAAGATAACTCAAATTTGACAAAAATTAAAACATGAAAATGGGAAACTAAAATTATTTAGTTTCTGTTTCATTTTTGTTTTTCTATTCTTTCTTTGAGATAAAGTAATTTCAGACAACTTCTTACATCCCATTATCTATAAATGCATTACAACAGGTGCCCAATCTGGAAACAAGGAGAGTAGGGCCGGGGAAAGTCAAAGAACCCACAGTCAGGCTCGAACATGTGACTATTGTGATATAGACTGTTGTGCAATGCAGCGACTTAGCCTGCTACGCCACGCGGACCCCCCATAGCTGAAAAAATGAACATGGATTTTATCAATATAGCACAGGGAGTAACAATAATAGTATACACAAGCTCATCTGAATCAGGGTAAGAAGGACAATGGCTTAGATTTCAAAAACTCAAACCCTAACTTACAAAAAAAAGAAGTGTTAGAGTATTGAGTAGTATTGTAAATAAATTGGGTATTTTCCTGCTATTAGCACACCTATAATCAGTGTAGTCACATGTTAATTATGCAGCATATTTAAAATGCCAGTGCGCTAATGAGCTCATCGCTCAAAGTAATTGTTATTCAAAACTGCCATTAGTTTAAGCAATGTGTATACACTGTTTTACTATGTTGGTGTAGTTGTGCTAAGGTACAAAACCGTTCGCCAAAGAATTGAGTCGTGTATATAAGTATCAGTTTTGTTAATTTCATATTAATTAAAGTGTTGTTAATCTCACATGACATTTTCTGTCTGAACTGCCTTTATATGTGCTAATTATGCTTAAAACAAATTTGGCTGCAGAGTCAACCATCAGTGAATAGAAGTGTTTGACAGCAGTGCAGTTTTTAGGCATGTTCCTGACCACAATCCAATATCAGTGTTTTAAACACAGCCAAAATGATTTCATGTAATCCCCCAGACAGCTGTCTTGCACCAACTTCTAATTCATTAATTAATTAATTTCCTGCATTGTTATCTGGCAGAGGTCTGGTAAATGATTTGATAATCCCTTCAGCAGAAAATTAATTTGCACGAAAGTGATGTACGACAGGAAGAGGATGTGATGTATGTACCACATGCCCACCAAATCCCCATTGGTCTTGTGAAGACATTTCACTTGGAAAGGTGAATATAATCGTGGGGGGGGGCTCAACCTAGCCACCACTCACATACTACCCACCACTCCTACTACTTCTGTACTTTTATTTCTAGAATTCAGTTGTGGATATGAGGGAAATGGAGAGTGGAGTGATATGGTTTACAGGGCTGTGGTTTTTGAGTGTTTCAGAATCCCCCACCGTCAATGATTTCTTATCCATAAAAAGTCGCTACTCCAGGGCCCGGCCTGTTCCTCCAGAGCAGTAATCACCTAGAGGGGGTTGAGGGTGGTGGGTAGGAAGGCTTTTTGTAAGAAGGTGGACAGCTACTGAGAGATTATTGATCGCCTTCAACGTGATTGAATGCAGGGATAGGGTTTCAAGCTGCTGTTTATGGTCCTGGAATAGCCTACTGTCCCAGGTTGAACTCATGAGCCTGACATAAGGGCTAATATAATCATACATACTGCCATGGTGTTAGTTTTGATGTTACACTGTCATCGTATGATGATATATGGTGATATGACCTAGCAACATAATTGTTAATAACATGTCAAATTCATTCAAATTTCATTTTATTTACATCTTCTTTACAAGGCAGTCTTATCCAGAGCAGTTTAAATGACTATTTGAGAGTTCCTTGCTCCAGGGCACACTGACAAATTCTTCAGTTTATTTGCTCAGGGATTTAAACCGGCAAGCTTTATAATACTGGCTCAATGCTCTAAGTGCTCGTCAAGACTAGATGTTCATATGAGCTACAATGTAATGTGCATAGCTAGAGGATGGCACTACATGCTTCATGATTTTGTCTGATTACAAATTGATTGCAGGCAGTGAATGACTCCATTTCTGTTTATTGGTATTCCTTAGATTAAAGGCTGTCACCAACTGCATCCGTTCCGCTAATTTTGAGACATTTATTCAATGTTTGATGTCTGCATACCAATGAGAATATTCTAATGAGAAGTTATACAAATCTGTGACTCAGGTGTTTCAAAGATTTGAAAGTTTAAACGCCAATGGTACCATTTATGCAGTTGGATATGTTTCATATTTTATGAATTGCCCTCAGAATGTATATTTATTTAATGTAAGACATGGTACCCAATTTAGCACATTACCAACACTTTCAACATTGGTGGAAATCAGAGTTTTATAAAGTACAAAGTAAAAATACTCGGCTGGGTTTTCCAGTTTTGGGAAGTTCATAAACAGTAGGAATTATACCAGCCGCGGTCGGTGGATCTTAATTGGGGAGGACGGGCTCGTATTACGCTCGGAACCGGAGTGAATGGAATGGTGCGCAACGAACAAAACCAATTGTTTTTTTGATTTGCACACATTCCATTCACTCCGGTTCTGAGCGTAATACGAGCCCGTCCGGCTGAATTATACGTATAATACTTTACACAGTTTGTGCAAATAGGGTCTAAGCTAGAGAGGGAGATCAGTTGGAATGCAAAGTGGCAGTGCAAAAACCCTGTAACAATGGTGCATGGGTGAAGACAGCCAGGGCGACAGTAATACTCAGAATAAGAAAGCCCCTGCATAGCAAGGCGGAATTTATTTTATAATTATGTTGTAAGATACTACAACATAGACACAATATATGCACAACCTAATAAATGAACCAGACACAGCTGCACAGTAATTAAGGGGGAATGTACAGCAGCGTCAGAAGGCCAGTGACATCGACCTCAGGACTGTCGGCATGCCAACAGGGGGAACCACAGGAGTGGGAGATGTGACAAACACAAGAATTGGGACAATAGTGAGCATGGCTGAGCAAATTATAGTGTGCAAAAGTCATACAAAGACAGCTGTGCAGGTGAAAATGTGCAAGATGTGTTAAGGGGGTGAAAAAGGAACTAGGGCATAAACGGGCAAAGCTAGGGGGGAGAGTCAACATGTTCAATGATCTGACAGTAGCTCTGATATTAATTATTTTGAGGTAGTGAGGGGATGGTGGACTTGAGTTTCAAGGCTTTTTGTAGTATGTTCCAGTCGTTAGCAGCAGTGAAATGGAAGGAGTGGCGGCCAAAGGATGTACGTGCATTTGTGGTGTGGCGATATGAAAGGCTCTCAATGTAAATCCTAAGTTGCACGACAACGCCACCTTGGGAATTGCACCCAAGGAATTAGTTTACACTAATAAATAACACAAGTTCGTTCCCCTCTACAGGCAAACACGTGGTTCCCAGTTTACAATGATATTTTATTTAATGAGACAAGTAGACATCCATATAAAAAGCATTCCCAG
>JACXGM010038122.1:0-10915 GCA_016801145.1 Umbra pygmaea
TTTTCATCATCACCACTAACATTGTGGTGGCGCTATTGAGCATCAACTGTTCTGAGCCAATTATTTATTCTAAATTTTGAAAAACTAAAAGCCGTGGATTTTAGTCCATGGTCACCCAATTTAGAATATATAACTTTCATTATCACCACTAACATTGTGGTGGCGCTATTGAGCATCAACTGTTCTGAGCCAATTTTTTTTTCAAAATTTTGAAAAACTAAAAGCCGTGGATTTTAGTCTATGGTCCCCCGATTCAGAATATATTACTTTCATCATCACCACTAACATTGTGGTGGCGCTATTGAGCACCAACCGCTCTAAGCTAATTTTTGGTTTAAAATTTTGAAAATCTAAAAGCCGTGGATTTTAGTCCATGGTCCCACAATTCAGAATATATAACTTTCATCATCACCATTAATATTGTGGTGGCGCTATTGAGCATCAACTGTTCTAATCAAATTTTTTGTCCAAAATTTTAAAAGACTAAAAGCCGTGGATTTTAGTCCATGGTCCCCCGATTCAGAATATATTACTTTCATCATCACCACTAATATTGTGGTGGCGCTATTGAGCTTCAACCATTCTAAGCCAAAAAAAAATTCAACATTTTGAAAAATGAAAAGCCGTGGATTTTAGGTTGTTCTTGCCTTATTTAGAACATGTACGTTTCATATTCCTGCATTGTTTCATTTAAAAGCTATTGACGGAGGAAAACAACGAATGTCCAACGAATGTCCATTGTCCATTATAAAACTAACTTTACCTCGCTACTGAACTTGAGGCCACGGGTAATCTGCCTCTGACAGCTCGCACATATCTTCCTCTGCTTTGGCCACGCACCTTCCAACTAAACATGCGCTAAATATAAGCAGGTGATTGATGCATAGCCACCTCTCGCGAAGCAGCCTCTCCAATGTTTCAACTAAACGCGCGCTAAATATAAGCGGGTGATTGATGCGTAGCCGCCTCTCGCGAAGCAGCCTTTTCAATGTTTTGCGAGACATGCGAACAAGTCATATTACTATTACCATTTGACAGTAGCGGTGTAACGCTACCGAATGTAGCGAAGTAAAGGTACAGTTTTTTCACTAGAAATTTACTTGAGTAAGAGTAATAAGTACCCATCTGTAAATGTACTCAAGTAAATGTAACGAAGTAAATGTAATTCGTAACTACCCACCTCTGGACAACACAGATGAAAAAATCATATTGGATAAAAACTTTCATTTATGTGAGCTGCGCTAAAAGCAAGACAACTGAAAAGAACGTACTGTAGCAATGAAATCAACATATAGACTAATTTAAATGATCTTTGTAAAATATATATAGTGTTAATGAAAAAATATATTACAGAAGCACAAAAATACATTTCTGATTCTGATTATCTTTGGGCCTGCAGAGATTATCTTTGGCGGGCCACCACTGGTAAATTGTAGAGACTGTGCACCACTGCTGGTGTTGCAGGTAGCCATCAGAACAATGGAGTGTGCGCTATTGTAGTTTAAATAGTCGCCCCCGGCTTTTATGTTGATGTGCTTTCCGTCTACGTTGCCAACACAGTTTGGAAAATTACACAATCACCAGAAATCAGCTGCAATGGCTTCCTATTTGGCGACCAGGGGTGGATCTAGAAAAATATTCATGGGGTGGCAATAGGGTGGCAGGAGATTTTGAGGGGTGGCACCTCGTGGCAGAAGTATATGCAAATTTAATCGCAGTCATATTAATCAATGTTTATTTAGAATGACCACATTAAGACAATTTAGCTCCAAAGACATTTAGGTAACATTAATATGGCACATTATATAAGCCTAAAATACACTGAAAGAAAATATAAACGCTTTTGTTTTTGCCACCATTTATCATGAGCTGAACTCAAAGATCTAAGACTTTTTCTATCTACACAAAAGGCCTATTTCTCTCAAATAATATTTAAAAATCTGTCTAAATCTGTGTTTGTGAGCACTTCTCCTTTGCTGAGATAATCCATCCTCACAGGTGTGGCATAACAAGATGCTGATTAGACAGCATGATTATTGCACAGGTGTACATTAGGCTGGCCACAATCAAACAACTCCCACGCAGTGATTTAAAAGCCACAACTGTGATTCCTTAGGCTGCGGAGCTGGCTGTGGTGCCGAATCCACCTGTTGTTGCTTTAAATCACTGCATGGGAGTTGTCAGTTTCACTCCCTCAACATGCAACATCTGTGGCATTGTGCTGTGTGGTGAAACTGCACATTTAAGAGTGGCCTTTTATTGTGGCCAGCCTAATGTACAACTGTGCAATAATCATGCTGTCTAATCAGCATCTTGTTATGCCACACCTGTGAGGTGGAAGGATTATCTTAGCAAAGGAGTATTGCTCACTAACACAGATTTAGACAGATTTGTGAACAATTTTTGAGAGAAACAGCTTTCTATGTACACATAGACTTTTCTATGTGTACATAGAAAGTCTTAGATCTTTGAGTTCAGCTCATGATAAATGGGGCAAAAACCAAAGTGTTAAATTAATAATTTTGTTAAGTGTAGAAACATTAGGTGGCAGACAGAATATAATAAATAATAACTGATTATCCCGCCTTACAACAAAAATACTGTTTTAACTTACAACCAGTATACATAGTACACAGTCCCCCTACAAAAAAATACACATACATATCAGTTCACCAGTGAGCAGAGCATAATGTTGGCATTCCTACAAGAGCTGAATGCGGCGATTACCATGTTGTTCAGCAAATGCTTCACAAACATATTTAGATCCAAAGCTTTAGTGCGTTTCGATTCAATGCTGAGTACAGCCAAACTTGATAATCTCTTCTCTGTCATAGTAGACCGTAAAACATTTTTTATGAAGAAAAACTTCATTCACACGATGCACTGCTCACAGGTAAAACTACTGCTATTTTACACAACCTGAACAACTCATAAAAAACATCCTGGTATGGGTCCAAAAAATGAGCAAACTCCATCAGAGTTGTAGGACACTCCATTT
The DNA here is from genome assembly GCA_016801145.1 of Umbra pygmaea. Taxonomy (NCBI): domain Eukaryota; kingdom Metazoa; phylum Chordata; class Actinopteri; order Esociformes; family Umbridae; genus Umbra; species Umbra pygmaea. Next base: position 2,999 of record JACXGM010038122.1, read on the forward strand.
CCTTCTTTTTTCTCTCTAATACTCTCCTCGTCTGATGTAATTCATGTTTAAGATCATCAATATTTGAATCATAAGCATTAGCCAATAAAAGAACAGCCTCCTCTCTCAAAAAAGTAGTACTTGACGGATTTAGTGCCGGGACACCTTGCATTATGTTACAATTTGTGTTAGAAAACCGACTTTCTAATTCTCCAATCATGTTATCCATAACTGGATAGTACACATTGACACAAAAAGTGTGTTTGCTATCTGGAACTACATGCTGTCCCAAGGTAGAAGGGATGACATTATCTTGAAGTGCCCTTGATGTCTGTCTGGACTTCTTTGGTTTTCGCTGATTTGTATCTACACCACTTCTTTGACAAAGATCAAGTGTTTCCCTCCACACTTCATCAAAAGACGCTTTACAACGATAATGAAGAAACGTCTCTAAGTGCTTTAATTAGTTCGACAGCATTAGCATAGTCCACTGTTTTAGACTGGAGCATGTCTGACAAATAATTTGAGTCACTTAAGACCTTTCGGAACAGTACAAGGCATCCTACAAAATTCAAATCAATCTGAACCAATATCCCTCTTGCTTCAACAGCTCTTTGTGGATAGTTCTCAGATGCAATCTCTTCAAGCACCTGAATTATTGCAGGCAACCTATCCATAACATTGCGACATGCTACGTGCCTGCAAGCCCAACGTGTATCACTAAGCCTTTGGAGTTCCCTTGTTGGACCATCAAACATCTCCCGCTGCACTTCCAGCCATTTGTTATGTACATAAGACCCAGACATGAATACGTATATACGCTCTAACAATGAGAAGAAGTTTCCTGGATCCGTTACACTTTTTACAGATTCTACTATTACTAAGTTTAGGCAGTGTGCACTGCAATGAACATAAAAAGCATGCTTGGCTACTTCTTTTATTTTCGCTTGGACACCTGCATGTACCCCGCTCATCACTGCAGCGCCATCATAGCCCTGGCCTACAAGGTTTTCCTTATACTCAAGCCCATGCTTCTCAAGAAAGCATATATTCTTGTCATTTAACGCTACAGCATCCAGGCATTCTGCCACTTTAAATTCTAGAAAGCTCTCATGAACACCTTTGTAGTAGTATCTTAGAACAAATGAGATTTGCTCTTTTTTCTGAACATCTTTAATTTCATCTACTATCACTGAAAACTGTCTACTCTTTTTAACCTCTTGAATGATTTCTTCTCTAACCATTGCAGCCAAACATTCCAATATTTCATTTTGGATACTTTTACTAGTGAATGTTGCATTTTTAGCTTGCTGTTCAAGTCTTTTTTTAATCATAGGATCATGGTTGCCCAGCAAATCTAACATAGCTAGAAAAACACACTTTATTTCTGAGTCAGATGTTTCCCTGTGACCCCATTGGGATGTGTTTTCAGTTGCAGTTAGAATTAGAATCTCAGCTAGTGTTTTAATGTAGTTTTGATTTTCAATCACCTGTTTCTTATTTTTCTCATCCATTATTCCCAAAATTTAGGTATTTTTGTCACTCATTTTCTTGTTTTCTGCCCATGCAAACATTGCATAACATTGCTTTCAGATCTGGCATGAGAACAAAAACCACTGTCTTTCATTGTGGCCTTTTTCCAATTACAATACCCATTAATTGAGGTAAAAACAGTATTTGGGGCATCAGGTAGAGAAAAATGTCTACAGGGAAAACAATAAGCTGCATCTTTGGACTGCGAGTATTCCAGCCATGAATGGGTTTTGTACCAGTCTGTTCGAAAGCTTCTTCTGGCTCCTCCCTGAAGAGTCCTGGGAAACCTCTCCCGTTTTGGCTGAGATGGACCCTCACACCTGGACTTGGATAAGTCTAGAAGATTGGAGGAGGGGGAGAGATAATATTCAAACTGAAATAGAGCTTAAATGATTATAAAATATAATCAACTACTAATAACACAATTTGGAGCTGTTATTCATTAGATATGTGTTTAACCTTCATGTAGTTTTACAGACTACAGCATAACATTTTGTAACTACGTAGTATGTTTACAGAGTATGTTACATACTATGTAGTAACAATGTTCATACCATGTGGACCATTTCGACTGGAGATGACTTGTAATTGATCAGGCACTCTCATTTCCCTGTCTGAGCTCTGCAAATCGTCTTGTTGTCTCTCGCTCTCTCCCTCTTGCACCTTTTCATCAATGTCGTGTTCTCCCTTAACCTCGTCTTTTCCCTGGTCATCTTTGCCTTCTACCTTATCACTGACACTTTCCTGTTGCTCTTTTTCGTCTCCTTTCACCACATCATGTGCCTGGTCATCTTTGTTTTCTAACTTGTCACTTCTCTGTTGCTCAGCCTCTTTTTCCATCACCTGTTCCCCTGATGCATCTTTCTGTGCTGATGTCCTTTTAGTCTTTGCTGAGAAAAAACTGCTGATGTCACCCTTCCTCTTCATTTCTATAAGATTCACAGTGACTTTACTGTTTCTCCAATAATATTTACAGTTATCATTTTTAATAATGATATTTAACTTGACACTGAATATTGTGTGACTAATGTGTGTTGTTTTGCCACTTACTGACTTACTGTCTGTTGTACTTCAATCAAATATGCCTCCAAAGTTGGATTCCAAACAGATTCCTGAAATAAGATTAAAAGTTATCACTAATCATATCAATACAACCTTTCTTTAAGGGTTCAATCGGTGTGTCGATTCTTTATGTATCATACTCAGTGACTGATAATATAACACTTGAGCATACCATGTAAGACAAACATTTAATGTTAGCCTTATTCCTACATTACACATACCTTACCTTAGACCTAACTAGGACCTAACTAACCCACAGTAAGTAACGTGTTGCAGTCAGATAATATATTTAACAAAATGTGTATTGTTTCAAAATCTGCATTAATGTTATATTCAAATGGACTAACTTCTCTCTCTATTTTCTGCATTAGCGGGCGTCTTAAGTCTTAAATTAGGACATTACACTCCCTGAAAAACAACGTTATGTTAGGTTTGCAATAGCCTAACAATGTAAACACTACTGTAAATATATTTCTTAGGAGAGCACCCTGAACGCCTTGGCACAGAAAAGCACATATTTGTTGTTGATTTCCCAAAGCATTCACGAGTTAACGAGATTAACTTCGATTCAACAGGAAAACTGACATTGCAACTCCGTTAGCCCTGCACTTTTCTAATAACTCTTAGCCATTAATAGATAATTGCTTAGTAATACCTCATTCCTCCGGTGTGGTCTGCTGTTTGTTGCCGACGATTCCTTCCTTGAGTTAATGAAGAGTTGGAGCCTTCTATGGGTAGTTCGCGCCTTGTTTTGAAATTAAAGCAACTTCGGTCGGCGGTGTGGGGAGGATGGATGGAGTCGTCTCGTGCTGCATTCACGTGCAATGGGATATTAGAAATTCGCTATCGCAAATGTCCGACTCGGAGGAGTGGGGAGGGTGGGAGGAGTCGTCTCATGCAGCATTCTATTCCAGTCGGATATTAGAAATTCGCTCACGCAAATGCCCGATGAGCCACAACTTTTCTTTTTTTTCAAAGCTGCCAACTGGGGTGGCAAGAATATTTTTAGGGTGGCAGTTGCCACCCTATGCCACCCCAGTAGATCCGCCCCTGTTGGCGACTGAAGGGCAGGGAAGAAACACTGGCCGCAGTGCTTTCCACAAAGCTTTCCACACCTCCGACACTATGGAAGACACTGTGTTTGACGACAGTTTGTAGCTGCTACAGCCTGTTGGCTACCACCTGAAGCTAAGACCTAAAGTGTGACCGCCAGTCTCTGCGTAATTTCTACAGGCATATGGTGCGTAGACTGTTGAATGATAAATGGCTGCACACAACAAACCAAATCGTCAAATCTACTTGCTGACATCCGAAAATATCTAAAATATATCTCCTTATCCAGGTCTCTCAGTGGTTGGACAAGCACAGAAAATTTACCTTCCATCTGCCTCAAACAATACAAGGGTCATATGTACCATCTCCAATACAATCCCCTTGATTTCAGTTTTTTGATCTGTTGACAATCAACTTTTTGTGCAGGAGAAACCACAGCCTCCTACACACTATTTAGAAAGGTGTGCTGTTTTCCTTCACCATAAATTGAACATCTAAGTAGAGACCACACAATCTTAATAAGGCTTAGGTCAGCTAAAGAAGGGGGCAATATCTTTATTCTTTCATCTTTAAGGCCTTTACTGGCTAACCACACAGTGGAGTACTTCAATGCATGTGATTGAGCATTGTCCTGCATAAAAATCATGGTCTTTGTGAAATATGATGAAATTTTCCTGTAACACTGCTTAAAGAAAGTTTCTTCTAAAAACTGGCAGTAGGTTTGGGAGTTGAGTTTGAGTATGTACACTGTAAAAACAGATTTTGGAGGGTGGTAATTATAACCCATGCAAATCGTTTACATTTTACTGGAACCAAGCAAGCAAATATACAATCATGGGTAACTTTCACCTACACTACCTATTTTTCAACAGTAACAATTGCAGCCTAAGAAAACAATAAAATCTACCCAAAATATTCCACAAAATTATTTCATTGGCAGGATTCTGGAGTGTCGAGCTGTTCGGTGTAAGCTAAGATTCCTTTTTACCAGGTTGCTGTGTATCATGGACGTATTTAATTGTAAGTTGAGATACAGTATATTCTGTGTAAGAAAAGGAATTTAGATTTGTAGCCTTCTCGGCAGTTAACAATTTAGCTACTCAATGGCAGTCTGTGTCAGCAAGCTAATAACCAAAAGCAAGCTAATGCCAGTGTTACGAAGCATTCTGTACCCCCTTCGAAATCTGTGTCCCTGTCAGGAGTGCGCATGCGCCACCATAAAATATTGCAATCTGTCAACTGGAGCGTGTGATATCTCGCGCACATATTTGGTTCTCACTCCCAGTGATTTGATATCACGCACGCACTTTTTTGTTTTGGTTTTCCCGATAATTTTTTGGTTCGAAAAAGGGTTCCTAAACAGCAATCTATGTTTGCATCATGACGTTCATTTCTCTCGTGGCACAATTGAAATTGTGTTTTATTAACAATGCCTAAACTGTTAAATTGCTATGTTAGATAAGTGTAGCTAAATACAATGGAGTTGTTTATCTGCTCTACTTTACTCGAGCATCGAAACACACAGGGACACAGATCTCGAAGGGGGCACAGAATGCACCTGTTTTGAAAGGTTAGCTTATCCTATTAACCTTAAAACCTGGGTTAGCAAAGTGGAGATGATAAAATATATGTTGGTTACATTACTGTAAACTAGTTAAAGTTACCTGTCATGGTATTTGACAGGGTCATATGTACTGCTGTCATGGCCTGCAACCTGCTAGTGTTAGGCTCAAAACCCGTTACAGGTAATGTTAGCTACCTAACGTCAATGTTAGCTAAATTAGGCACTAGCCGGATGGTCACTTTGCCTAAATTAATAAAAAAGCTAGCTAACGTTTGAAGTATTGATTCACTCCCAACTACCTCCCAGGTAGCAAAACTAATCCGGGCCGGATCTGGCCAGAGTGTCCCAAAATGTCTGGCCCAGATCCAGCCCCCAGATCCAGCCCAGTGTCAGATTGAATTAAGGCCCGGATCCGGCCCGAGTACTCTGGCCCAGATCCTGCCCCCAGATCCGGCCCAGTGTCAGACACCCAAAACTTGGCCATATGTACCAGATCAGTGCCAGAATCAGATTTTTTGTATTCTACCCCCCACCCTTACATTAATGATAGAAGAATTAAGCACTGTAATTGTTTTTCTAAACTTTATTGATACACATTTCAAAGTCACATGTTAAATAGTACTAAATAATGTATAAGAGTGTATACATTTTTATATAATAAAACACTAAACCAGGAAATGACTGCTCTGTGCTCACCATGTAAAATCAAGTTGTTAAAGGCGGGATGAGAGGGCCAGAGTGATTAGTAGGACCACAACTGTATCCAGGCCAGCAGAGTAGATGTGATAATATAACATGGACCTAAAGTATTATTATCTTTACATTACAATAGAGATATAGGCTGACTGCAACACTAACTCTATGGCTGAAGCTAGGGCAGACTATTTAATGTGACAGCATGTACTGAAGGACCAAGCCTAGTAGGTGTGAAACAATCAACATACATACACAAAATATGTGAGAGGAAATCAGTTTCCAGGGGCCTCATTTATAAAACTTTGCGGTGGATTCGCGGCCAAAAGTGGCGTACAGACGAAATATAGGACGTGCGTACGCAAAGAAATATTCAGATTTATAAAACCGTGCGCACGCACGTTCTACGCCGTTTTCCCTTTATACATCACAATCAACTCTAAATGTGGCGCAGCTTTTGCGGCTGCATGTCACGCCCATAATTGCACATAAATAGTCAGTGAAACGCCCCGAAATTAATATTCATTCATTGAGAAATCATGGCAAACAGAGAGAGGAAAACCAAAAAAAAGAAACTTCACTCAATGTGAAGTAGAAATTATTGTTGGCGAGGTGAAAAAGAGGTGGGAAATGTTGTTTGGAGGGCCCAGTGTGGCCATTACTAATGCCAAAAAGGCGTTGGATTGGCAAAAGTTTGCAGACACTGTGAATGCAGCCTGAGAGTCGGACCATGGCCGAAATAAAAAAAAGTGGTCAGACACCAATGTCGATGCCAAAAAGCGTCTAGCGCTTCATTGCGAAAGTCTGCCGCGGTTGGGGGAAGATTAGTTAAATTAGTGAGCAACATCTCTGCATCATAAATTATTTGGACATTGATGGAATGAAAATGCTTACGATTAATGACAACATTTTCTTTCTCATTCGGTGCCCTTATGGCAACATGAGTGCAGTCAATAGCAGTGATACATTTGGCAAACCTGACATAGCTGCAAATTGTGTTTTTTTTGTTTGCCTGTTCACGCGCGGTGTAGCCTACGGAAACTTAATGTAGGCTAATTATGCGACAAGCCATTAACACGTCTGGCATAACCCGGCTAAAGGTTGGCTCAGATAATTCTGACCTGTCAGCCAATTCCCTGTGGAAAGTGCCAGTCGCCAGAAATCCTGTTATTATGACAGGTGCCACTAAATAAAATGCACTATTAGGCTATTATTATTATCTTCTGACAGCGCAAGATCAGCCATTGTGCGTCAATATGCATTGTGATGGCTTTTTATAACCATCCATTTGACTTGACTGTATCTGATAATCTACAGATGTCACTATTAATGTAATTGTAAATGGGCAATAGTTCTGCGTAAATTGATTTTATTGCACCTTTCAAAATGGTTAAGACATGCGCCATGATGGAACACATATAAATGAAACGAACTAAACGCATACAAATGAACATTATGATTCTGTAGCTGATGACGATGTATACTATGAAAACTACTTTACCCAATGGACAATAATGACTATCTATTAATTTATTTATCTATCATCTACAGGTCCTTCTCAAGAAATTAGCATATTGTGATAAAGTTCATTATTTTACATAATGTAATGATAAAAATTAAACTTTCATATATTTTAAATTCATTGCACACCAACTGAAATATTTCAGGTCATTTATTGTTGTAATACTGATGATTTTGGCATAGAGCTCATGAAAACCCAAAATTCCTATCTCAAAGAATTAGCATATTTCATCTGACCAATAAAAGAAGTGTTTGTAATACAAAAAAAAAAGAAAAAGTCAACCTTCAAATAATTATGTTCAGTTATGCACTCAATTCTTGGTCGGGAATCCTTTTGCAGAAATTACTGCTTCAATGCGGCGTGGCATGGAGGCAATCAGCCTGTGGCACTGCTGAGGTGTGATGGAGGCCCAGGATGCTTCGATAGCGGCCTTAAGCTCATCCAGAGTGTTGGGTCTTGCGTCTCTCAACTTCCTCTTCACAATATCCCACAGATTCTCTATGGGGTTCAG
>JACXGM010038123.1:0-10914 GCA_016801145.1 Umbra pygmaea
TGTGGATATCCCTAATTGTACCTTAGCCTTACATGCTATTCCGTTCTGACCTCTGCTTGTTTGAATTACTCTGCCTGTGGATATCCCTAGCTGTACCTTTGCCTGAGTTTGGATTATTCTGTGCCTGTTCCTATGGACAGTCAGTCCGGTCAATAAATAACATTGTTCTCTTTTACTCTTGGAGTAATTCATTACACAACTTCGCATAGCCAAACAGTGCCTACCAATTAATATTGGCACATCAGGATTTTCATATAGGAAAGATAATTGAAAAAGAATTACAAAAAATATTTATGTTAATGCAAGTAAAAAGTATTGGACACAAAATCTGGCAATCTAACATCTAATTTGCAGAAACAAATGAAAGGCTAAATGGTATGTTTTGCTATTGTGGGCTGACAACACAGCTGGGATTGTCTCACTGATATGTGTGCTAGGAGAACTGGCAGACACTCTTGTTTCAAAGCCTTGATCATGATTTCAATTTCTCTTAGATTACAAAACTGTAAAATGTGTTCAGATATGCCAACATAAAAAAGAACACCGTCCCTCTCATCTCATTGTTTTATTGATGGCTTATAAGTAATCAAAAATATAATATTATTTGATAATTTTATACTATATATTTTTGTGTTTCTCACACTAATGACTAAGGTGACCTCAGATGGGTATTTGCAAGGGGTGATAGAGAAAGAGAAAAAGATAAAACAATTAAAGATAGAATTTCCTTCCTTGAGGTTCCCTTACTTGGTCAAATAATGGCCATTTAGATTATGTTAGAACAACCCCACTAAAGAAATCATGGACCAGTCCATCTGGCATTTGCCTGAAACACAAAGAGGCCAGTGAGCTTCTGCTGCCATCTCTCGGTGTGTGTGGGGTGTGTGCTTCCAGCTTGAAGGACAAACGACAAACGTCCACCCACCTGCCTAACTGTGAGAAAGCAGCAATCTTATTCCATTCCAGCTCTCGTCTGATAGACCCCTGTAGGTTTGGCAGCAGGGAGGGAGATGGCGATGCCCCAGCAGGTAGGCCTACTCTGGGCTGTGGAGGAGGAGATAACTCCCTGGGACTTCTGGTCTGGTACATTAGCAGCCGAGGACCTCGTGTAGGGAGGAAGATAAGGTGTCTACCACTCTGCTGTCCTACAAATTGTCCCTGGTTCTGTGTTGGGAAGGTTGAATCCCACTCTCAGCTTAGCTGTCAAAGTAGGGATTGTATGCAGTCTAATAATGAGATTTAAAGGTTTAGAAGTGGGTTTTGCATTATCTGTGAATGTCCCCTATCCCCAACACATTCTGAACACCTTGTTCTATACATACACTCTGACACACGCACGCACACATGCACACCAACAGACAGAAACACACACTCTAACACACAATGTAACAAACTTCACACTTCAGATCTTATCACTGTAAAGGCTGCCTGACAAACAATAATTGTTTGCAGTCTCCTTTGGTCATTTATTATCTGAGGAATCTTAATTTGATTGCTTCAAAACCATATTAGAATCATGACTTCTCTGCATTACCACAGTGTTCTGTCTCATTGATTTCCACTAGATGGCAACAAAGACAAAGTATCACAGGTAGATTACTCCCCTGTTCAAGCAGCAACAACAATACATACGTTCGACTTTTTCCAGTGCAATTTAATAAATTAAATCATGGTCCGGGAAAATGTGGATTCTGTTCATTCTTTATTTTTTGTGATTAAGGTGATAGCGTTAACTCTTACACTCATTAATTCTCTAGCCTCAAGCGTTCTAGCATTCCCACAGTCCTTTACTTATTGCATTGTTTGGAGCAATGCCATAAGAGTTTTACTGCACATGCAATTACATCTGCCTTTCTGTAAATGTGACTATTAAACAAACTAAACTAAATAGTAGATTACATGTTCAGATGGATATGACGATTTAGACCATAGTCTATACTGTTTTTTTATCTCTAAAGGGATTTCTGGTAAACATACAATGTGAAACTTGCTCTCTGACTTCTCATGTATCCCATTTCTTTGGATGCGAAGCCGTTTCGCTTCCACCTCCATGTAAAGAAACACAAATACAGGTTATAAGCCTTTTATCTACTCTCGCACACCTCTCTTTAAAATGTCTCCATATGAAATGTAAAATAAAATGTTTCTGGTGAATCCTTTCCTGGTATAAAAAGACATTAAGAAACATGTGCATGTCAAAATAACAGAGAGCTGTTGATATTAAAACCAACATTGACTGGCCTCGGCTTCAGTTGTCTCCAGCTTTGTGATACGGATGGAACTCTCTCTTGAAAGGCAAATTCAGGCAAATTATCAGAACAGTTATCTTATCTCCTGAAAGCTTTTTTTAGAGCATGGATGCTGTACTTTTCTCAATACATGTACCTTGCTTCCTGTCCTTTTTTCAGTTTCCTTTATGTTCACCATCTAACAATTTAATGCAAATTAGTCATTGACTTCAACTGTATTACTTTATCCTCTTTAATAACAGTCTTGCATCACCAAAATACAATTGCCTCCCCTAGTGCAGGTGTGTACGTCATGAGAGTGAACACAACAGGAAGTGTTTGCATGTACACTTGCTTTATATGACACTAAAGCACATTTACAGACTGGTATCTGAAAGTTGCTTTGCATATTTTCACAATACAATTGGCACCCCATAGATGAGATTGTCCTGACATAATTTGCACATTTTCCAAACACAGTGCTTATCCGATAATGTTATTGTCTACTGTACCATACAGAGTGAGCATTTTTTACACTGGAGGGATTTCAGAAAGTTCAGTAATAATCGGCCTTCACATTATACACTGTACATGGCTGAATGCAGTTGTGACGGGTAAACACTTGTATCTTACAAAATACATTGAAAGTATATGAAGCTTAACTTTATTGACCACAACCCAACATTTGTGCTAATCACTACACCAATTTAGTTACCAAGGTAAAATTTTATTTATTAGCTAAATAATAGTGAAGTAATAGTGTACTGCAACTACTAAGTGATGCTATAATACAACCGTGAATGCTGTGAACTGGATTATTCTTTCTGTAGTTTTCAATTATAGAAATACAGAATTTCAAAACCTGCACTATGTTGCTAAAATGAGTTCAAATCTAAGAGCAATTACACAATAGATATTGCCTAAGCACTGTGTGGAGTAAATATGTTGTTACATTCATATCCTGAAGTGTTAGTTCCCTCATAAATATAGGCACTGTGAGAAAAGTTCCGTTTGGATTTACATTACTGTGTTGTGAAGTGTACAATTTTGGAGTGTATTTTATGTGAACAAAAATAAAGTTGTATCAACCAGTGACAATAAGCGTTGTTAAGCAAACTGTATTGTTAACAACTAAAGGAAGTGCCAGTAAGATATTATTTTAACTAAATAATGAATCTGTATTTTTCACAATTTCTGGCTTAAAATTAGCCTGGAAAAATCCAGACCCAAATCCTGAACGATTAAGGGTCTGGGTTCGAGTAAGGTAAATGACTCAACTCGAGGGGCGGCACCAAGCGTGCATTTGAAAATCTCACTGTACGCAATTGGATAACACTACGACCAATCACCAGTGGGTTTTCACTAACCTTATGGCGGAGCTAACTGGTAGATAAAACTCTTGCCGTATCAGGTCGCAAAACAGCAAAAACGTCCTTTTATAAAAAAGGAACGATTCGAGACCCGTCTTTTGTTCCTCTTTTAGACAAAAAGCCAAGTCTAACTCGTTCATTGTAGTGGCCCAAGTTGTTTTAAACAACTGGTGTTAATCCATAGCGATCTTACAATGTTTACTAATGACTTCGAGGTCGCAGAGCTGTCGTGTCGTCATCTGTTTAACACGCCTATATCAGATACACCGATGTGATTGGTGCAGCTCGGATACAAGGGCATAGTTAATGAGCAGAATTACTCGGTGCCAGAGTAACTTGCTGAGCAGATTCAAATTGTGCTCTCGCGAGAACTCTGGATTTCCAGGGTAGCTTAAAATATAAATGTATTTCTAGTGTCTACACAAAACGTCAAGCATGGGTTGTCCATGAGGTGTAGTGAACTATGTTGTTGCCTTGCAGTACAAACCACGCAACAATAGTCAGTGAACTGATAATGGTTTCTGCCGGGGCTCCAGCACAACAAGGCAGACAAATTGGTATACCGGATAAATAAGTCAGATTATCTACCTTGCCACGTCGCTCTCCAGCAACCCCCTGTATGCAGGTAAGATGCCTGTAAATTCAATCCCGGAAGTATAGTTGGTGAACGTAATCATCTCGTACACAATCTGACTAAAGGCTTACGTGTTGGATGAGCAGTGTGAAAAGATTCGGCCAGCTTGGCAACATGTGGTTGGATGAACCATGTGAGTGCCCGTCACCATCCTGACTATTGGTTGCTATGCTAGGAGGTGTTAGCCCAATGTTGTTTGGATGATCAATTTCATTTTGATCTATCAATTAACTGAAGGTCATATTTTAGTAGTGAATTTAGGTTTATTAGATGAACAGAAAATGTGCAATATGCATCAAAATGAAATTAGACAGGTGCATTAATTTGGGCACGCTTGTCATTTTTTTATTTGAATACCTGTAACTACCTAGCACTGATTAATTGGAACACACAATTGGTTTGTTGAGCTTATTAAGCCTTGAACTGTCATGATCCCCCCCCGAGCTATCTTCCCTGTCCCTTTTGTTTCTATTCCCTGTTCCTGGTTCCCTTGTGTGTGTGACTCGTCTGTTTCCCGAGCTCCAGTTCCTGAGTTCCCCTGCACTCCTGAAGGCACCAGTCCCTGAGCACCAGTCACATCATCACTCATGATTGCCTATCCCCCTATAAATGGGAGAGTCCTGCTTTCAATCCCTGCTGGATTATTGTACAGCTACGTAATTATTGCCGTTTGACAAGGTGTACTACCTTAATCAAGCCTTATTTTTCCAGTTCCTAGTAGTTCCTTGTGTTTTTTTGTTTTAAGTATTTTTTCTCATTATGCTATTTACATTCCCTCCTAGACCCTGTCTACCAAAACCTGCCTGGACTGAATAACTGCTTTGTGTACCGAACCCTGCCTTGACTGACTACCCGCTTCTGTGTGCAGAACCCTGCCTGGATTGACTACCCGATTTCTTGTGCCAAAACCAGGCTGACCATTCTTTGCCTTCCGGACTTTGTTTCTTCTACCTTGAGACCCCAACACACCATCTATCCTACAATAAACTTCCATTGCTTTTACATTTCTGCATGTGGTTCCTTACCTTGTCTTGTGCCCAGCCCTGACAAAATAATCCGGCCACATCGAACCAGCGGAGATGGATTCCTTGCGTCAAGCTGTGAGCCATCAAGGTAACCTCCTGGGTAGCCACGATACTGCTCTTCAACAGATCACAGCCACCCTCCAGGACCTGTCATTCCTCTTGGCCTCTCTAGGACAACAGCTGACTCCTGCTCCTCCTGCCCCTGTTCTGCCTGATCCTGTTGCGCCCAGCCACCAAGCCTTCCGGGATTCTTGGGTATCTTCTCCGGCCAGGTATGAGGGTAATGTGGAGGAATGTTGCACCTTTTTGTTACAATGTGGGTTGGTTTTGATCAGCAGCCCCGTTCTTACGCTACGGAGAGGTTGACGATCGCTTATGTCATCAGTCTGTGTGGTGGAGAGGCTCTTAAGTGGGCTGCCGCAGTCTGGGAGAGGCTGGAGGTAGGAACAGAATCATATACCATTTTCACCACAGAGTTGAAGAAGGTTTTTGACCACTCCACAGATCATTAACATTTAAACAAGGTACTCATAGTGTCGCTAAGTATGCCATCTTCTTTCATACTCTGGCTGTTGAGAGTGGCTGGAACGCCGATGCACTACAGGCGGCCTTCCAAAATGGGCTGTCGGAGTCCATAAAGCATGAGTAAGTGTCCTATCCCGAAAATGACTCCTTGGATGGTCTTATCAATCTGGCGATGAGAATCGACAACTGCATGAGGGAATGTAATAGGAAGAGACGATCCATGGAGAGCCATTCACAGCTAAGCCATCAGGTGTTGATCAAGGTACTGTAAGTGCTCACAGGACACCAAACACTCACATCAATGTAGGGACCACTTTTGCGAGCCACAGTACTCATGCAGATCTCGCACTTCCTTCCCACATCACGAGGGACAGTCTTCCCCATGTACCGCGTTAATAGACTCCAGAGCTGACGACAGTTTGATTGACCTGGATCTTCAATTAGGTATTCCCACAATTGCACTTACTTAGGGCATTGATGCACAGACTATAGACGGTCGTCTTATATCCCATATTACTACGAAGACCCAGCCCCTAATTTTTCAGTTATCTGGAAATCCTTTAGAGTCCATAGTCTTCCTGGTCATTTCGTCCCCTCAAAACCCTATAATCCTAGGCCACACAAGTTCAAGTTAATTTTATTTCTATAGCATGTTTACAACAGCCACTAGGCTGACCAAAGTGAGAGACCACACGTGGCTGGAAAACACATTCCTGGGATCTATTGGGCCATGGGCTACATTACCAAATGGAGTTCTATGTGGCCCACGTTATGTTTTTTGTCTGCCTGTTCACCGGCTCTCGTTGAGCCCAAGGCTGTGAGGTATCCTGTTGATCTATCCTTTGTTCCCTCTGACTATCATGATATGGAGGAAGTCTTCAGCAAGGAACACACACACACAACCTCCTCACAGACCTTACGATTGTGTCATCAAGCTGTTACCGGGTGCCACATTTCCGAAACCCAAACTATACAACGTTTTCAAACCAGAACGTGAGGCACTCGAAAACTACATTCACACTTCCGTCGGGTTCGACTATATTTTCTAAACTGGATCTCAGAAACACTTATACCATCTCATTCGGATGAAAGAGGGCGACGAATGGCTCACATGTTTCAACACCCCTTTGGGTCATTTTGAGTACCTAGTCATGCCGTTTGGTCTGACATATGCCCCTGCCATTTTTCAACAATTCATTAATGATGTGTTTTCTTGGACAGTTTGTGTTTGTATATCTTGATGACATCTGCATTTTCTCACCAGAACTTGCCACCCATGTCCAGCATGCCAGGCAAGTGTTATGGTGCCTGCTGAAGAACAGGCTATTTGTTAAAGCGGAGAAGTGCCTGCTCAACTCCAAGACCACCTCCTTCCTGGGGTTCATCATGGAAGAGGGAAGGATCAAGACGGACCAGTCCAAAGTCACTGCAGTACTGGAATGGCCAACACCAGAGTCCCGTAAGCAACTCCATTCATTTCTTGGTTTTGCCAACTTCTATAGATGATTTACCCGTAATTACGGCCAAGTGGCTTCCCCCCTGACAGCACTCACCTCAACGCTTCGACCATTCGTCTGAACACCTGGCAGCAGACCACGCCTTTCGGGGTCTTAAACAGCGGTTTACATCTGCACCCGTGCTTATCCAGCCGGATCCCTCACTGCAATTTATCATTGAAGTTGCTGCATCTAGGACGGGTATTGGAGCGGTGTTGTCTCTGGGAGCTGCTGGCTGTCAAGGCGGCACTGGAGGAATGGTGCCACTGGCTGGAGGGGTCGGAACATCCCTTTGTTGTCTGGACGGATCATAGAAATCTGGAATACGTCCGGACAGCAAAACACCTTAATGCACGTCAAGCATTAGGTTTAGGGGAAGGCTACATAAAGCTATCGCAGAGATTTAAGCTGTCAGTTTTCACTGTGAGGAACACAGTGAGGAAATGGAAGACCACAGGCACAGATCTTGTTAAGGCCAGAATTGTAAAATATTGGAGGCAAAGTTGAAGGATGGTGAGAACAGTCAAAAACAGCCCACAGACCACCTCCAAAGACTTACAACATCATATTGCTGCAGATGGTGTCACTGTGCATCATTCAACAATTCAGTGCACTTTGCACAAGGAGAAGCTATACGGGAGAGTGATGCGGAAGAAGGTGACGCTCAGTGGTGGGGCTTTGGTCAGTCGTACCCTTAAGAAGAAGCTAGGAAATATATGCACATTTGGATGTTACTATAATATTTCAGCACTTTCCTCACTGGCTAAATGTAATGGGGTTGTTTGTAATACTATCATGTTGAATTTTGTGACAATGCACCTCTGGATTAAAGTAGACTAGTAACTTCGAAAAAAATATTGCCTCACAGTGCCAATATTTTGTAATATTTTTCAGTCATTTTGATTTGTGAATGTAAAATGAATAGATTTGATAGAAGTAATTATACTATACATGAGATGGTAAAAATAAAGATTTTTAAGAATTGAACCATTTACAGTATTTTTCTCTCTTAATCATGTTCTTTTTGAGCATTTCAACATATCCCAATGTCTGCATCCTATTATGCAACACAATGAATGACTAGATACATGTACACACCCTGTGATGAAATCATAAAAACATTTTTACCTTCTTTTTAATAGACGTTTTGGTTAGAAACAAAAAAACGATGAGTCCAACTATGAGGCAATGAGTCTTGGACTTTACTCTATTGTCCGAGGTCTGGTTTTGCCAAAGTATAGTGTATTTCAGTAGTGGTTAAAGTAAGGTAATGTTTTGAGTGAGTCCCATTCAGATTTCTGCTTTAGTGATGGTAGTCTACTTTTGTGGATCTTATCAACTTGAAATTAAACTTTGTTCCTTAACTTGTATCACAATGTATAAGGTATTTTATGTATCGTGGCAGGATATGTGTGGGACTGATTATGTATTGGTTACATGAATGGTTATCCATTTTATTTAATAATACGTATTGGGTGTTGCAGCGGTGGATTGCAGCAGGGCTGGCATTACATTTGGGACCGGAGCAAATGGTTCTTATTTGGGGACGCCAGGCTCGCATTACCGTCCGGACTGGGGGAAACGAAAATGTATCACACAATGGGCCCTATTTTAATGGTCTGCAATGCAATTATCAAATGCAAAACGCAAATCTAAAATGGGTATGTCTGAATTAGCTTCATTAGTCATAGGTGTGGTTTGGGCGTAACGTGCAATAAACCAATCAGAGTGTCAGCTCACATTCCCTTTAAGAGTAGGCGGGCTTGTTCCATGGCGGATTGCTATTATAACGGTGGATTGCTATTGATTCTATTTTCTACAAAATGTAAATAAATATGTCACAAGACATACTTTCCGATGTTTTGGGCTCACACTGACTGAATCACAAGGTTAAGAATGTGTGGTAAAATTTTTGCAATGTAGTCTAACATTAGAGCGAGATTACTTTGCTTGCTGCTGGGGCATTAGGGTTACGTGGCAAGCAACGGCACATGCATTTCAACATCACGTCCCCTTTAGTCCTCTAATAGTTCTTCATTTATGTTATCAACACATCCATGATTCAAGGACATGTTGTGTAAAACACAACAAGCCACAAAGAATGCTACAACTCGAGTAGTGTAAAGTGCCTCCTGTCCTATCCAAACACCTGACATGCATTTTTAGAGTGCCGAATGTTCGTTCGTGTTATGCTTTGCGAGAGGTGCTAACTAACGTTACGATAGCTAGCCACATAGCTGGCAATGATTTCTCTGTGTTAACATTAGCAAAAGTAAAATGTTCTGTCATCTAATTTAATGATAACGCCACCCCACAAAAAAATAAAACCATCATCAAAGTAAATAACGGTACAGAATTTTTTTTACAAAGAGTAATGTTAGTGTAAGTATACAACACATTTTACACAAGGACAGGACAACATCATAACCTATCACTTACCAAGCCTAGATATACATTTTTAAAATGATATAACATGTCATCAGGAGAATGCTGGTACCATCAGGGAAGAGGCAGGTGAGGAAGGAGTGGCACATGAAGGAGTTACAGATTTAAGTAACAGGTGGAGGGTGTGAGCTAAGGTATTAAAAGGAATTAATGATGAATATGCGCCTTTTATAAATTTTTCACATACGGAAGAGCCCAAGATAAACATACAGAACATACAAAATAAACATAAGTAAAAGTACACTTTTATATATAATATAATATAGGCTACAATTGTTTATTTATTAGAAGAACCATGACGCAGCCATGCAAGAGACAAAAGGAGAGGCAGGTGGCACTGCAGGGTTTGAGGTTTTAAAATGTATTCATGATTGTAATGGATTAAACCCAAGGATGGAGGTTGAGTTGCTGCATGTTCAATGCAAGTTCCTCAATCAATAAGCAGAAACAAGGACGTAGTGTAGTGGGAAATAAATGTTTATAGGACCAAATAATGACTCCTTCAACAGCTGGCTTCTCATCCATCCTGGGATGAATTAAGATTCAGGGAAAGGGGGCAAACCCCAATGTATGTCACACATTTAAACCTGTTCATATGTGATTTTGGTTTTGATCCACCCATAAAGAAAGTTTGGTATTATTACTTGTAAAGGTTGTACCGGTGTTATGTTGTCTCCACTGGGTTTCTAGGAGAAGGCAAATGCTAGCTCCCCCTCTGGAAGATATTCAAACCCAGTCCTTTGAAATTCTGAGATGTACGGTTAAAATAAAACCTGTCCTTAATCAACATTAATGATCCTAGTAATCCAACATCAATAACAAACCAATTAAAAATATAAATAATTAGGCTGTGCACATACAAATAAATATATGTATATGCATCATTTGTAATATTTATAGACAGGATATCGAGGCGTAGTCGGGGTGGGGATGGGTTGCAGTTCGGTGGGCTGAGGATCTCATCACTGCTTTTTGCAGATGATGTGGTCCTGATGGCATCATCGGCCTGTGACCTTCAGCCCTCACTGGATCGGTTCGCAGCCGAGTGTGAAGCGGCTGGGATGAGGATCAGCACCTCTAAACCTGAGGGCATGGTTCTCAGCAGGAAACCGATGGAGTGCCTACTCCAGGTAGGGAATGAGTCCTTACCCCAAGTGAAGGAGTTCAAATACCTTGGGGTCTTGTTCGCGA
>JACXGM010038124.1:0-10927 GCA_016801145.1 Umbra pygmaea
AACTAACCCATTCATGTACAAGGCAGGAGATAAAATTACCAGGTAAACTAACCCATTCATGTACAAGGCAGGAGATAAAATTACCAGGTAAACTAACCCATTCATGTACAAGGCAGGAGTTAAAATAACCAGGTGAACTAACCCATTCATGTACAATGCAGGAGTTAAAATAACCAGGTGAACTAACCCATTCATGTACAAGGCAGGAGATAAAATTAGGAGGTAGGAAATTAACCGTTAATGTAAAAGAAAAGACATGGGTAAAAATTGTCAGTTAAAGTAAACAATTAACGTAAAAGAAATGATTGTAGTTAAAAACAATGAAGGAAACCATCCATGTAAACATCAGCAGTTAAAACAACCTGAACAATTCATGTGGGAGAAAATAAATTAGTAAAAAAGAATAGGTGACGGAAGGTAAACGTAAGGAGTTGAATTGTCTA
Organism: Umbra pygmaea; assembly: GCA_016801145.1. Classification (NCBI taxonomy): domain Eukaryota; kingdom Metazoa; phylum Chordata; class Actinopteri; order Esociformes; family Umbridae; genus Umbra; species Umbra pygmaea. The sequence continues at coordinate 444 of JACXGM010038124.1, forward strand.
GAAAAAAGTCAGGAAGTAAAATAACCAGTTAAAGTAAACCTCTAGTAAACGAGAAAAATCTAAATCAACAGTTAAATCAAGAGCAAAATTTAAAGTAGAATAAACATTAAAAGCTACAAAGAAAAGTCGATCATGTAGTTTATGGAGGAAAAGAAGGGAATGATTCAGTGGCATCCGATTATATCGGTTAACGAGAGGCAAGAATCCAGCTGAGAGTTTGAACCGGCGTGAGAAGGTGAGAGCATAAATGAGGGAGATAGGATGAGGAAACCGGTAAGGGCAGGGCTGTAATTTGAAGGTAAAAGGGCATGAGTGTAGAAAGATTGCGGTACAGAAAGGAAGGTTCTGGAAGGTAAACGTTGAGGTAAAGTAAGACGGAGGTGATGGTGGTACTTACGCTAGCCGTGTGCAGCATGTCTCTCCACCCATGTCCCCTGCAGGTACATTGTCTGTGTTCACCGACTCGTTCTCACTGGCCGGCATGCTCACTGTGGAGCGAGACGGGGAGACGGAGGGATGGACAGAGGAGAGAGGAGAGAAATGGGCTGAGTGAATCTAAAGGTAGGCGTATTGTCACACAGGATACCTTCATTACACTGGTTTTACCCTACTAATTTATCTAGGAGTGTCGAGTTTATTTGGGCTCAGGGCCGTTCGGTCCTCAACGGTGTCCACAAGGCCAGAATGTACATTTGTTATATTTCCTTGCTGTCTAAATTTGACAAAAAAATATGATCAAATTTTTCTTGCATTTTTGTTAATGCTTGAATTTCTGCGATTATCTAGACACAGTCAAGAACTGTTATGAATGCAGGTAATATTTATTTTCCTGAAACCACTGGTGGGCTTGGATGGGCCACACGAGGAGACGGACCTGGCCAGCAGGTTGTATGTTCGACACCCCTGTCTCTAAACATAACCCCAAGATGTACAGTCCTTTTGGAAACATAAGCTTCCGATCCAGAGAGACATTAGAAGAATTTAAATACAAATAGGTAGGAGGAAAAAATAATAATAATGAAAAGTAATACAGAAAATGTAATTGAATAACAGAGGGAAAAGTGAGAGAGAACAAAAGAATATATAGAAAAATAAACCTGGGGTAAGGCAGGAGAGTAGACACACAGACCTCACAAAGCCCTCCAAAGAAGAGTAAGACGTGAATCATTGTGTACAACCCTGGAAGAGCAGGGGGTGACTGGATGTCCAAAACACACCCTAAACAGGACGCTGGTCTACCACGTTTGGAGTCACATATAATCATATCAACACTGGCTACCAAAACCTGCAAAACACTAGTATCCAGCTCAAAAAGCAGTCAGGTGATGTAGGGTGGAAGTGATTTAGGTTAGGAGGGGGTGATGTAAGGTAATAGGGAGGGATTTAGGGTAGAAGTGATGTAGGGTAAGAAGGAGGGATGTAGGGTAGAAGGGAGGGATGTATGGTGGAAGGGATGTAGGGGAGAAGTGATGTAGGGTAGGAGGGAGGTAGGGTAAAAGTGAGGTAGGGTAGGAGGGAGGGATGTAGGGTAGGAGGGAGGTAGGGTAAAAGTGATGTAGGGTAAGAGGGAGGGATGTAGGGTAGGAGGAAGGTAGGGTAAAAGTGATGTAGGGTAAGAGGGAGGGATGTATGGTGGGAGGGATGTATGGTGGGAGGGATGTAGGGTAGGAGGGGGTGATGTAGGGATGAAGATGACATAATGATGGAGGTACAAGAGGAGGGATAGAAGGAGAGAAAAGTGGATGGAGATAGGATGGGAATGAACTAGAGGAGAGAGAGTAGAGGTGGGACGAAAGGGTTACAGGGGGAGGGAGGGAGACATCAGGGAATCTTCTTATCGCCTGTCAATCATCACCTCCCCTCTGGGAAACCTGTGATGTGCTTCTCAGAAATGCTTTCAGTGCTGCTGTGTTAAGGACCAGACCGAGAGGCTCAACTAGGCCTTTCAGCACTCGTCTATTTCTACATAACTGAACCCCTTCAAGCTTACTGCCGTTCCAATACATACAAACATATAGAGAAGGAGAAAAGGAAGATAAACTGATGAAAACCACACTGACAAAGTGAAACAGACAAACTGAAACTAAACTAAACCAGGGCTGCCCAACCCTGTTCCTGAACATCTACCGTCCTATAGGTTTTCTATTCAACCCTAATTTAGAACACCTGATTCTAATAATTAGCTAAATGAAAGCATAATTAGGTTACCCACAACTGGGCTTGGCGAGAAAACACACGGGAGGATAGATCTCCAGGATCTGGGACTGGCAGCCCTGAACTAAGATGTAAAACAAATGTAACGCTAACCAAGGCATGACAGACTTAAGCTTAGGTTCATTCAAAATATCTCTAAATCATTACCAATGCAAGACACAGCCCGTTTTAGCCAAGTTCAACCAATCCAAATCTTTACCTAATGGAGGACGAGCCAATCACAAGCCATCACTGCAGCATGAGAGCAGCAGAATCCTCTTGAGCAAATCCCCAATAATTCTCCCATCATGCACCATTCTCATTCCCATCATGCACCATTCTCATTCCAACTGAGCTCCATTCTGAGCTTTCATGTTGTAACAGTAACCTGTTCATGACAAAACATCCATCATGATAAAACAGATTTAAAGTGCAAATTAACATGTTACTGTATACCATATACTGTATATTTAAACTTGCTGTACACATAATATAACTGCATACGATGGAATGGTTTGTATGTCTAACAAGCTAGCACCCTTACAAACCATCTAACAAAACAGCACACTGCCTGTCTTAGTCCGATATCCCTTTGCTTGTGATCTCCCATAAACTGTAATAATCTTTTACTTGGGGGTGAATTCATTCCAAATGGAAGAAATAATGTATGATCCAAAAAGTTTAATATACCAGAACAGCAGGTATCCGTACCAGTATTGATCAAATAGAAAACAGTTTTATAAAATAAGATGTTAGGTTTGGAGTAGTGAATACTACTTCCACCTTGACATGTGTCCCCCTGTCCCCCATCTGTTCTGACAGCACAGTGCACCACATCAGGAGCTCCCTGGCAGCCCCAGAGAAAAGGCCTGTTAAATATATGAGTCCCTCTGTCGAACACTGAACTAGTTCACTGCTCTAATGTTAGCATCTGATGGCCGGACTGGGAGAGCATCCGGGCGGAGAAGTGAACGATAGAGCGAGATGGATGACAAGTGAGAATGGACGGTAAAATATGCCATCGCTCTCGTCAAGAACTAATCTATGTTCCGATAATTAGTGCACTTTTAGTGCATTCAAACGAAAGACATGCAGAGCCTTAACATTCTGTAATGAAGATGTTGTCAAGAAAACTGAAAAACCCATGTACTAAAATGGATGGAACTACTACCTCGTCATGGTAAGATGGGGCTGACATGCCATATATGCTTAGTTTGATGTTAAGAAAGCTGGCTGGCAATGTTTTGCATTGAAGAAGACAAGATGCTCCACACTAACGGGCTGTTAGTAGGCCTTATGTCATGCACAAACACTTGTTTCTGTTCCTGATAAAGGGTTGATACTATAAAAATGACATTAAATGAAATACAGCAATGTTCACCCTATGTTCTAGATACTTCAAGCAGCATACCAGTACTTTTTCAAATAAACTACATATTTGTTCCTCTTATTGGTAATCATTGGAACATGAGGTTGACATGCAATGACTGACATGATTCAGAATATTAATCCAGAAGATGCGGATTACGGATTAAACAACATCAGCACAGTTACGTAGATGATGTGGCTCCCTAATTAAACCCAATTCCAAATGTACTGCACCCCTTTTGACCAGAAGTCTGACGTCATGTAAAAATAAACCCTCACACACACAATTACCTACACAACGCATGTCAGAGCGGAGGACAGACCCGTATGAAACCACTATGGTGTCAATCCCAGCATTTAGAGGACCTACAGCTCACACAACACAACTCAACAATTGTGCCAAAACATTCCCCAAAGTATACAAACCTCAAAATAGACAGAGAGAGAGAAAGAGAGAGATTTTGCCAACAATATATATTGAGGGGAGATTAAATAATATTTTATTTATATATTCTTCCCTTCAAGGCACACACAGACAGACAGCCAGAATGCAAATGACAAAGACACGCTACACACACACCATGAAAAGCCTGCAAAAGCGGAAGACGAGACGGCTGACGGGACTGCACAAACCACCACCAGACTGGAAGACCAGATCTCACACGCACACACATTCATTTTTCTATCGTTGTGGGGCACTGGTTTTGACAAAGAAATCCATATTCTCTATTTCCTAGCCCTAAACCTAACCTATACCCTAACCTTAACCATACACTTACCCTAACCTTAACCTCAGTAACCTCAATTAGTTCCTAAATATATCCTTGGAATAATGCCTAACCCTAACCCTAATCAGTAATGCCTAAACCTAATAGAACCTGAGTCTAACACTATGCCCAATAGTAAGTTTTTCCCTAAACCTAACCCCTAAACTATAAATCGCAATTCCCCTTATGGGGCCATCCCCACAAGGTACAATTTGTCCCCACAAGTTCTGATTTTACATCTTTTTGTTGAGTTTATGTATGGTTGTGGGGCATTTGCCAAACTTTCAGGGCCCCACAACTATACAAAAACAAGGCCACACACACAAACACACACACACACACACACACACACACACACACAGGGGATTTACCATGAGTCTCACTGGAGTGACTAAACCAAGCAAACCTCCCTTTCCTCTTGTCAAGCAAGTCGGCCAGGGTCAGTCCTTCCTCAAACAAGAAGGGAAGGGTCATTCATCGGTTTGTGTTACCATGCATGCCACTCAAAGAGCACACATGCACGCACGCACGCACGCGCGCACACACACACACACACACACACACACACACACACACACACACACACACACACACACACACACACAGTGTATTGACACATGAGACATAACACATACACAGAGAAAAAAGGACCTAACACAGAACATGTAATTCACACCTGATTATGCCGATTTTAACTTTGAAACATAAAGCCATATGCATAAAAAACACATAATAACAAACTTACTGTAACACACACAAGTTCAGAAGCATGTTTGAGGGCCGTTCACTCTGGACTCTGAAACGTAACCGCGGGTTGGATTGTAATCATATGTCCTCTAGCGTGTGGGTTTCAACCCTCTCCTCTGCCCCCCCGACATGCCTTGTTGTTTTAACCATTAACTAACACACCTGATTCAAATAGTCAACTACACATTCAGCATTTGATTGAATCAGGTGTGCCAATTCAGGGATAAAACAAAGACATGGCCTGACTGGGGGTCCGAGGAGCGATTTAAGACCCCTGCTCGAATGTTAACGTGAAGACCTTCCAGGAACCGTTCCCTTTAGAGCCAGGTGTGTATAATGCACCAGTGTCTAATGGAACATGACTGACGGCTGCTGAGGGATGCAATGTATTCATGCATATATTATGTAAATTCATATTTGTGTAGAGAAGTATGTTGAGGTGTGTATATGATACATTCATAACCTTGACCTATTCACAACCCACAAGGCCAATGGACAGGTAAAATGTGGTGGTGATGAGGACACACACACACACACACACACACACACACACACACACACACACACACACACACACACACACACACACACACACACACACACACACACACACACACACACACACACACACACACACACACACACATACATACACACATATTACACACATAGACATACATAAACACATACACTTTACACATATTACACACACACATTACACCTACGAAATCTAAGGCTGCATCAGAGTGGGTTTTATCAGTTGACAGACCATGACTGGCAGGTTGACTGGCTGGTCAGGTGGCTGGCTAACCGGACGGCTTACTGACTGGCTGGCTGACTGGCTGGTCAGGTGGCTGGCTAACCGGACGGCTTACTGACTGGCTGGCTGACTGGCTAGCAGATTTTTTGTCTGGCTGGTGGATTGTAAGTCTGGCTGGTGGATTGGTTCAATGTTTTACTGTCAGGCTAACTGACTGACTGGTTGGCTGGTTTACTTGCAGGGTGACTGACTGACTGGGCTGCCGATTTTATGATTGGTTGGCTGCTTGGGTCTTTGATGCGCTAGAAATTTCAGTGACAAGCTAACTGACCGACAAGCTAACCGATCATCTAAGTGAGCAACAAGCTAACTGACCATCTTACTGATCAACAAGCTAAATTACAGAGAATCTAACTGACCGACAAGCCAACTGACTGAAGGACCAACTGACGACTGTAACCCCCGGATATCACAATACAGATCTTTACTGACTCCATGAAGAGACTGAGCAGGTGATGAGTGATCTGTTAGCAGGCTGTTGACTGTGAGTAATGTCAAACAACAGCTTAAAATTTAAGTTCTTATTTCAACGTCTGCCTTAGAGCAAAAAAACATGAATTAAACTCATCCTGTCTTTTTCGCTGCCTGCTAATTGCAGGGTGGTGTGCAAATATTCTCTCTGTCCTGCTCGAATGGATCTTCGTTTAGCGGCTGTGAATGAGCCAGCCTCCAACAGACTCACCACCCTCCAGCCCTGCACCCACAACCCGGCAATGAACCCCAGGGAGATTATCCTAAAAGCAAGCTGCATCTTCCCAGGCTTTAATAAATCTACACAGCTTCAGTTGACTTTGCATTCCAGTTCCCACTTCATCCACAATTCCTTCTGTTCGTCTTTGCCACTGACAGGCTTGATCCACTCCGATGGCAGACAGGATTTACCCCCTCTGCTACAAACTGCACATCTGCATGCTGTATGTGGCTACTGAACCTACCTGGCTAAAAGGTGAGACACGTTAATAGAACCCGCTTATCGCCAGGTTGTACTCAAAGTTACATTGCTAACTCCTTAAATCATAAGGCAGCCTGTCTATTTCTTATTGATGTTGGAAACTCAGAAGTAAAATCCTACTGAAAGTTTGTCACTTCTCGTTTTACTTCACTTCAATGCATCTGTCAAACTTCTCAAGTTTACAGATGAGAGCACTCTGGTCGGAACGCTGGTCAGTGATAGAACTCTGGTTTCATTCCTGTAGGCGATGAGTTTGTGTGAAGCGCACAGGTTGACTGGCTCAAAATTCTTCCTGCATCTACAGAATGATTTGCTCATACTGGAAACAAGTGGTATTTCACTTACAGCTCAGCTACTCAAAGTGTGAATCACAGTATGTAAACATGTCCTGCTAAATCAGATTAAAACAGAGCAATTCACTTTCCTTTGTTTAAAGGAAGGAAGCAAAGTCTCTTCACAAGCACCCAATCCTTAAAACACCAACCAGTAAAAACCCCACTTCCACTAATCCTGACAACACTTTCCCAGTGAAACAGAGCCTTAATCTGATCCTAAAACACCACTTCAGTTCAGCTTTCCCCAAATTCTCTTGTTTACGTTGCTGTAATACAGGGCTCAACTATAAAGAGACCTGATTCTCAGCTTGACTTTCCTCTATAAATAAAGGTAATATAATGAAAATAAACAATCCTTCCATATAATTATTGGCTAAACATCGAACCAGGAAGAATGCTGTATGTAATCACACTTTCATGTAGCTTTGATAAATTCATAAATTCATAACTTTAAACCAAAAAACCTTTTGATGAGGGATTAATTTATTGTTGATTCCCATGACATTTTGCATGTTTGACCGGATGGGTTGGAACCCAGGTCAACTAAGCTATCCCGCTGAGCTAAAGCCTATCTTCTCCTTAGGGATGTTGCCTTTTATGTTTGCCCTGACATGATCTCTTGTACTGAAATATTTTGCTTTATGGTCAGCCAATGTGTGTGTAAATGTGTATATGAAAACAGTGTGTGTTCAGATGTGTGTGTTTTTGTATGTTCCCATCTCAGATTTGAGAACGGTCCAGGAATGACCAGAACATTTAAGGATCCAGGACTGCAGACGCCACAGGCTAAAAGAGGCCAGGGTACCAATGACACACTGTTCTAGACATGGGCTAAAGTTATTTTCTACTACAGTGAACCTTAAAGGTGCTGTTTGGAGAATTTGTGAAGAACTTACAGTAGCTGGGACTCTTTCAAGGACCAGTTTCCAAAAGCTGTAGAAACATGTATTTCATGATATTTGGAAAAAAAGTTTGAATTCATCCACTGAACAATCAATTCCTCTACTATGCAGTGGATATTATACAATTTGAACAGGAATTACAAAGAACTGCGTAGTGTAGGGAAACATCCCATATACACCCTTTTTCAGATTTTTTAATATCAAGAAATACCTTTTTTTCAGCATACATGTATGTAATCCGGGGCCTCATTTATAAAACTTTGCGGTGGATTTGCATCAGAAGTGGTGTATTCAGACTTATAAAACTGTCAGCACACACGTCCTATGCCGGTTACCCTTAATAAATCACAACCAATACTACATTTGGCGCAGCTTTTGCGGCTTCCTGTCACGCCCAAAGTAGCCATAATTAGTCAGTGAAACGCCCCCAAATTAATATTCATTGATCGAGCAAACACAGAGGAAAACCCAAAAAAAGAAACTTCACTCAATGTGAAGTCGAACTTCTTGTTGAAGTGGTGGAAAAGAGGAGGAAAATGTTGTTTGGAGGGCACTGTGTGGGCATCACTAATGGCAAAAATGCTTTGGAGTGGGCATCACTAATGGCAAAATGCATTGGAGTGGCAAAAGGTTACAGATGCTTTGAAAGTCGGACCATGGCCGAAATAAAAAAAGTGGTCAGATATCAAAGTCGATCCCAAAAAGCATCTAGCGTTTCATTGCGAAAGTGTGTCTGCCATGGGTGGGGGAACATTAGTTAAATTAGTGAGCAGCATGTCTGCATCACAAATTATTTGGACATTGATGGAATGAAAATGCATTCGGTGCCCTTATGGCAACATGAGTGCAGTCAATAGCATCAATTACATTTTGGGAAATTGTGCTTTTTAGTTTGCCTGTTCACCCGCCGTGTACGGAAACGTACTGTAATTATGCGACAAACCTATTATACCTATTAACACGTCTGGCATAACCCGGCTAAGGGTTGGCTGAGATATCCCTGACCTGTCAGCCAATTCCCTCTGGAAAATGCCAGTTGCCAAACATCCTAGTGTTGTAAGTACTTCAAGTGGGACTGGCACGGCGTGGTTTCTCTGAGTGCCCCTCTGTAACGCTGGGCCCAAAAAAGCACAAAGGTCCAAAAGGAACCGGCTCAAAAGCCACTCATCCTCGTTTGCCAGCAAGTCGTCTTGCTGTCTTAAGATGCGTTCTCTCGGAATGCTTCCATTTGCCACATCTTCTCAGAAGATCAGCCATTGTGCATCATTACGCATTGTGATGGCATGGTTTTTTATAACCATCCATTCGATTGTATCTGATAAGCTACAGGTATTAATCTAAATGTAAATGGGAAATAGTTCTGCTTGAATGGAATTTCTTGCACCTTTGAAAATGGTTAAGACATGCATCAAGATGAAAAAAACTAAAGGCAGATTAATGACCATTATGATTCTGTAGCTGTTGATGACATTTATACTATGAAAACAACTTTCCCCAATGGAAAATAAAGACAATATATCTAGCTATTATGTATCTATTGTCTGTCTGTCTGTCTGTTGGTCTGTCTGTCTCACTGTCTGTCTGAATAATAACTGAAGAATATCAGTTTTAAGCATGATTTTGTTCTGTTTACCTTATTATTTGATGAATTACATAACATGCCAATATAATTACAGAACATCGTGTTTTATTTTGTTTGTTTTTCACTGCAGGCTGTTAATTGTAAGAATGGCTTTGTGAAATCTTCATATTATTAAAGAGAGGCAGTATTTGGATTTTGTATTAACAACGGTCTGCAGTTTCACACACTTTCACGTGTTTCATCCATCTGCTGACGGTGTTGTCATTTCTCATTTCACCGCACATTGAAGAACAACACATTTTTACGTCGAAGCTGGCTTTTTATAAATCCCAATTCTTGGGTAGGGAGTGGCGTACGTCTTCTTTTGTGCGTACGCCACGTTTATAAATGAGGTTTTTCTGCTGTTATGGTTCAAGTTCTACAAATACCCCCTTTAACCCAAACCCTTTAACGCTAACCCTTTAATCCTAACCCTAACCCTCCAAATCCCCTAAAACCCAATAACCTAAACTTAACTCTAACTCCCAAACCTTACCGTAAATGTAACCCTTAATGTCTAACCTTAACCCACATTCTAACCATATTCCTTCATCTAGTAACCCAAAATATTACACCAATGCTAAAAAAGTTTATAAAATCGAGGACTACAAAATGAATAACTATGATTTGCCATGGGTTACTACATTATATAGGACATCTTAACCACACAAGAATAGTAATACGCGCGCGCGTGCATACACACACACACACACACACACACACACACACACACACACACACACACACACACACACACACACACACACACACACACACAC
>JACXGM010038125.1:0-11112 GCA_016801145.1 Umbra pygmaea
GGGTGAAGGCTACCATTCCTTTGTAGCGTGTTCTTCATATTGCACCTTGAGCCTCACTTCTTGGTCTTATTTTTGCTTCTTTTTAAACAACTTTGTGAGACAGCCAGGTAAGTCAGTGCTGTTATCCAATGTGTAAGATTTATTAAATTAGAAACTGTCTGGAAGAACAGTGCTAGGCAATTCTGGAATGATTTTATCCACCCCATCAATAGGCATATTGTGAATGACATTGCATTTAGCGTTAACCCCAGAAAGGAGATTGTCTGTGTAGGTGTTAGAACACTCTTTCCTGTGTTTATTCTGAGCCCCAGCACTGTCAGGCGCACAAAGAGGAGTTTACTGTTGTAATGCTTCTCGTCTCGAATGGGCATAGAAAAGCCAGTTGTACATCATCAGCCGAATGCCTTTCACTCTGAATGGTGCTATGGCAGCATCTGTACGTTTCGTAAATACTTGGGGTGACAATGACAGGCCGAACAAGAAATTTGTAGATTACATCTTGAAAGGTGAACCTCAGACATTTCCTGATACTGCACATTTTCGCCAGTTCTCCATCTTTCCTGAGAGAGGACTGACATGGCTTCCTCTGTATGGGAGGCTGCGAGACATGCTGCGATGCAGTGCGAGTGTGCAGCTGGCCTGAACCAAAGGGATTGTTCTGGGACCCATCGTCAAAGGGTAGGCAGTGAGACAAGAGTGGAACTGTGCAGGAACATCCATTCGAACGTTATCTTTTCTCCCTCTATGGCTATACTGTGTGACCAGAGTACAGCCCAATCTTATGCCAAACAGAACACACTGCTGTGCCTGGGAACTTGCACCTTGGAACAGGCTCAGAACCGGATGGAGGAGTAAAATAGCACTTGGGGGTTGCCGTTCTCTTCTGTCTGGTTTGTGGAGACACCACTAGGCCGTCCACTTCTTCTTCCTCACCCCAGTAGTGGACGTGGGATTTGGTTGACCTTTCTGACCCCCGTGCGGGGGCGGCTGCTGCTTAACCAATGGTTGGATCTGTGGTGACACTGTGGTCAAATCTACCTTGACTTCTAAAAGACTGTTAAGTCCACTTCCTAGTTTACTTAACATAATCTTCAGTTATGTAAACTTGAAAAATGTAGTTGTATAAAATTAATATAAAGTTATGTAAACAAATAAAACAAAAGTTAAATAAACCTGACCATTTGACTGTATAACTTACTATATAGAGGTGAATCAATTCCTAATGTTGTTATTCCAACTTTTAACATATTCTTAACTAGTATATTACAGTTAATTAAGCATTAACAATTCTAATAAGAACACACATGCAAGTAGATTATACCAGCTTTAGTAGGAATGGCTGTGCAAACTGCTCAAACCTTCAACAGTAGCAGGGGCTAATTGCAAACAACACATAGACAGCTGCTTAATTCTCTGTCATTGTGAAGAGTAATGTTGGGCATCGGTTTTCTAATCATTGACTGTTCATTTCCCTAACAGTTTTGATATCAGTTCATTATTATAAATCATGCCTCATGTCACAACAAGCTGTGTAAAATAACTGTACAGAAAGGTACTTTTACTTCCTTAAAAATGAATATTACATTTTGTGAAATCATCTTAAAATGTACAACTGTTGTATTACCCACAATGCACTAGAAACGTTCAACATTGTAGTTATCCTAAAGTGATATTTTTAGTCAACACAACTGAAATCTTGCTTTAGTTGATTTGACTTTTGGGATCTGAATGGAAAGTTCCCTAGACACATAAATCTTAGTGTATTCAACTTGCTTTTGTAAGTTAAGACAATTAAGTGCTTTTAGTTATCATAGCTTGATATTTTTGTCAAGACAACTGTAATCTTGCTTTAGTTAAATTTACTTATTGTTTCTGTTTTTAAATTTGAGTGAACACATTGTTTTTTTCAGAACAGAACTTGATTTATATATTTATATATATATTTTTTTTAAGTCAACTCAACTTAATATGATTTGTCAAATCAACACATTTTTAACATTTAGTTGACTTGGCTAGGTAAAATGTGTTATTTTGATTTAACGCAAAAAACCTTTTTTACAGTGGATATATGAATAAAGTTGGTTTACAGTTTTTTACAGTCGCTTGGACACACTTCTCAATACTTAGGTCACTTTTTCAAAGCTTTTCACACAGTGAGCACAACAGAAGTATATGTAGGCTAAACTGTGGATCATTTATCATTGCTTTGTCACAAAATGCAGTCAATGACCACATCTTTTAAATTACATGAATTATTTTCCCACTTCGACACAACAACCGCCAAAACTCTGTGTTTTTGCCCATGCTTACATACTGTTTTAAAAACTGTTAAACTTAAGTTCAAAACAATAACATAATACAACACTGAATAAGACAGCAATTTCCTACATATCTACAGTAATATTGTAATGAAATATATTTCACATCTAATAATTAAATGCTATGAAACAGTTGGACAATTGGACCAACCAAAGCTGATTCTAATTGTAGCTGAACACCTACTTAGGTGTTACTCTTTCAATTTCATTACAAAAGGAGGCAACTTCAGAATAGTTTTGGATTGTGATGTAAACATAGACCCAGACAGAGATAGAGAAGTGGCGGAAAGAGGAAGAAGAGTGACTGGTAGGGGCGAGAAATACGTTTGCATGGTGGAAGAAGAATAAGAAGAAGACCAAGAGCTGTAGTCTCAGATCAGATCAGAGCTACTGTAATACTGATAATGTAATACAGTTTTTCACAATTGCTAAAACACTAAGTGAATGCCCAGACCAAAGCGTCAAAACGGTACCGTTTGCATGCATGTTGTACATACAGGCACCACACAAATATGCACTTTGTCTGCATGGCACCGTAAACAATTCTGCAACACTACACACAGTGTTTCATCTTACACACGTTGGTCAATGATGAAACACTGTGCAGTCATCACGTCGATTCAATAGTCAAAACACACACAACATTAGCAACACCCCCGCACACACAGTAAAACACTTAACCAGTAATTGAACACCAATCAGTGACATATGAAGCACTATACATAGAACTCAGGTATGAGCACCTGTTGTGAGACAATTGCGAATATGAAGACTGAAAGACCATGGGGAAGAAGAAAACGAAGAAGAGACGGGAAGAGAGAGAGGAGAACGAGGAAGAGACGGGGAAGAGGGAGAGGAGAACGAGGAAGAGACAGGGGAAAAGGAAGAGAAGAACAAGGGGAAGAGGGAGAGGAATACAAGGAAGAAAAGAGACGGGCGAAGAGAAAGAGGAGAAAGAGGAAGAGACGACTGCAAAAACCAGACATCGCGGCTGAAACATCATTGGCCAAAGGGCCATTGTGAACGTCCCCGAGCAGCGAGGGGGCAACATCACCATGTGTGCCACCATTAGTGGTCAAGGGGTCCTCCATCACCATGCCACCCTGGGTCCCTACAACACTGCACACATACTGACATTTCTGCATGCACTACATGCCGCGGTCACGCAGGATGGACCAGGGTAGCCAATGTTCATTGTCATCTGGGATAATGTCAGTTTCCACCGGGCGGCTCTGGTCCGAGACTGGTTCGCCAACGACAACCATTTGATGGTGCTGAACCTGCCGCCTTATTCCCCGTTCCTTAACCCGATTAAGGAATTATTTAATAATTATTAAGCAGTGTCTTGAATACAGTTGATCAGTGTGTTGTGTCTACTTTTACTGTTTATTTTGCATGTGCATGTGTGTTTCCTATCGATCCGAAGAGGGCTTTTTGAAGTCAGACTGTTACGTTTTGAATGCAGAATGTCTTTTTGACATGGCAATTAGATGTTAATCTCCAAGTGTTGTGACAATAATTATTGTGTGTTGAGTTTTGACACAATGAGCCAAATTTTGCATTTTGTGTGTTAACAATTTGGAAAATCTATAAATCACGGTCTCCGAATGAGAGAAGCTGGTCTGTGAGTGCAGCAAATCTGCAACGCTCAACAGTGGCATCTACAGTTAGAGTTTTCCGGCAAACCAACGGATAACTTGTATTCTGCAAAGGCATCTGACTGATCTGCTTATCACAGAAGTAAATAAAGCCTCCAAACCCACTTGTGTGTAATTGCTTTTGCATTTCTGCTTAGGACTCAACAGTTACCTCACACAGGTGGTAGAGGTATGTTGTTCACTGATGTGAAAGAAACTGCCATTTTTGACATGGTTATCAGAAACAATGGCATAAAACTCACTGAGATTCGATACCAAGTCTTGGCAGACAACGTTACTTTTGGAAATATTCACAGTGTAAACATAACAACCTTTTGTAGAGTCCTGAAAATATCATCAGGTCAAAATGAAGCAGTTGTACACTGTGCCTTCTGAGAGGAACTCTGAACATGTCAAGCAAATCCGGGAACCAATATGTCCAGGTAAGATCACAATAAAATACTGTTTTTGAACAAAACCAAACACAGACAAAGACACATTTTTAGGTAATCAGGTACTACTGTAATACCCTAACTTTTATGCTGCCTTGTGGATTTACTTTAGAGAGTCATGGAGATTGAAGGCAGACAAACACCCCACATTTTCATCTTTGTGGATGAGGCTGGTTTCGCCCTGGCCAAAACATGGTGACGAGGAAGTAATGTGATTGGGAAGAGAGCCACAGTGGATGTCCCGGGCCAAAGGGGTGCAAACATCACAATGTGCGCAGCAATATCCACTGATGGACTGCTTATAAACAAACCACTGATTGGGCCATTCAACACTGAGCGTATCCTTGCATTCCTGCATGATCTCTATGGAAGGGCTGTGCTAGGTGTGGAAAGTGATGCAGAGATAAGAAATCAGCCAACATTTATAATTGTATGGGACAATTTGGCATTTCACCACTCCCATTGAAATCTCCATTAATCGCAAAGTTGGTCTCAGTATTGAATTGATCTTACTACCAGCACCCAAAACTACACAATTTATCATGACAGCACTACCACTGACCATCTTGATTTTGTCACCAGTTTAAGTTGAGAGTGGGGTATCCATGGAATTGTCCAATTACAATCCTATTTTACCAATCTAATAAAGAGGGAACCTTTCTTAATGGTGCCAAAGGCTCAACAAACTTACCTCAGACTCCTTATCTCTGCCAGTCTGTCCATGGCTTGACTGTCCCCAGCTCTGATGTCTGTGTGCCCTCTGTTTCCTGCCATAATGAATCATTATGAAACATTTCCATTAGCCTTTCAGTTTCAAATTAACATTTTATCTACTAGTCTTTCATATATTAGGCTACTAGGGATCATACTTTGCATTTTGGTGTAATAAAAAATATCTGATGTGTGTCTTTTTTCTACCATTTGTCTACCAGGCTGGCTGGCTATACATACACACACACACACACACAACCACACATACAGTCGTGTACAGGTAACATAAAAATTTATGTTACCTAACTTTAACTTCAACCGTAACCTTAAACTAACCTTAACCTTTCTCTAATGCCTAAACTTAACCCTAAACCTAACCTGGAATGCCTGAACATATGCTAAATTGAAACCCTAAACCTAATTGTAGCCTTGGCCCTAAACATAACCACTTTGTCCTTATGGGGTCTCGCAAAAGGTCCTGATATGGGCATTTCTGTAGATTACTATCTTTGTGAAGACATCTGGCCCTAATATGATCTATTAAACCAAAACACACACACAATGTGCAGATTATTTACAGTAGGAGATCGGCTTCTATCATATTGTCTTCTATAATTCTATAATGGTTTTCGATCTACCAGGTCGAGTAAATCCGCTAGCAAATGTGAAACTGATTGCAATGACGAGGGTTGACAGGTGTCTAAATTCACCATTTACACAAACTAATCTGCTGCCCTTGGTAATTGTTACATAGTTTAGCTTTGTTTTCATTTTATACTGGCTGGCTTCCCACAATAGCTGAATTGACAGACACGAACAGCTGAATTGACAGACACAAACACTCTGTCATCTTGCTACAGTCACTTCTCTCATTGACTCGAATTCAAACAGTTGCAAACACTAAATGATGTTACTTTAGCTAGCAAAAGTCAGCTAACCGCTAACTAACATAAAGAATGACGTGGAATTTAACAGGGTTGGCAACATTGGGACTTTGGCTGGCTTAAGACTCTGTACAATTTCAGTGTGTGCGTGCGCGGAGAACATTTTTGGTAAACCTAACCCTAATTAAAAAAATGTCAGTCCTTCTGTAGCCTACTTAGTATAAACCCAGATTTATGCAAAAAAACAACAAATTGAATGGAAGCACGTTTTTATTATGCCTAAAGCATGATAGTCACGCCAGATGCGTGAGAGTTGGCAACCGTGAATTTAATGCAACGAAAATGAAGACTGGTGTTATATAAATAATCTTTATGTGTTTTATGGTACAGTGGTAGAAGAAGAAACTTTGTTTGAACTACCAACAACAGACTGTCAACTCAATTCCCACACATCCACTGTACCTCTCTATCAACTACTGGGCTGGGAGTGGATCAAACCATTGTTAGAAAAAGGGTTGCAATTTTTTGGAACTTAAAAATGTGCTTTTAAGTGAATATAATAATCACAATAGCTTTCATTGCGTATTATTAATACTATAATATATATAATATGACTTATGACTAACCCAAATCCCGGGCAGTGCTATGACAATCTCGTGCAGGACATCCGGAGAAAGCCAGAGTCAGGCTTGAACCACTGACTATCATGACATAGACTGTGTTGCAATGCAGCGACTTAGGCCACTACACCACACCAATGGCGGCTGCTGGTCTTTTATAGAGGAGAAGCTTATTTTAGGCCTACATCATAAACATTTTCCATTTATTTATACGTAAATTCTGCCCTACGGTCATTTTCAAGAAAATTCTCTGTGACCCTGTCGTAACAACTAGGCATCTTTTCCAGTGTCCTCTCAATGGTTAGCAGAGCTAGGCTGTTCAAATGGCCTTAGCCCATTGTATTACACAAGTAGGACTTGAGCCAAGTTAAACAAGAGAAGCTCCTTTCTGCACCTGCAGATGTAGCTCCAATTGTTGCCACTAATGAGAACAGGTTGTAAAGCTGAGGCATTGCACTGTCCAACTCCATGTCTTTAAGGAACACCAAGTAATCACACAGCTTTCCCCTGTTACCATGCAAGTCCTGATCTGAATACAGGACTTGAAGTTTAAACTCGAAGGAGGAAATGTGGGAATTAGGTTAACTGGGACAATTTGGTATTTGGAATGTGGTGTATAATTGTATGAAATGTATGATGAATATTGGCTAGCAATTTTGCTAATCAAATACCAAGAAATGGGTTTGCAGCAGTTTGTCTTTTGACTACACTTGCAAAATCTGCGATGGGATTGAGCTTGACTAGCTTTGGCAACTTTTTATAGTACAAAATCGCTGTCAATCAAAAGGAGATGCAGTCTTTCGACAGACCCTCCAATCATCACGCAGAATCCTGGAGTCCAGGCCAGCCCACATTCATCCCCAGAGACACTGAGCATCCGTCTAGTTATCCAATGACCGTCTAGCCCCATGAAATTCGATGGACGCCAGGCTTCAACAGGGAAATGCACTGTGACGCTATGGGAATGTATGAGATATTGAGTCAGTCAACCTGTTATATGTAGCTGATTCTGAACAAGCTCGTCTTCAAGATGAACGTGTTCTAACGCACTTTTAGTCAATAAAATTTGAATAAAAACATTTGTAGGCAAGGCAAGGCAAGTTTATTTATATAGCACATTTCATACACAATGGCAATTCAATGTGCTTTAACTGCAGTGTGAAAGTCCGTTTACGTTAGCAGTCAAGGGAAAAATGACAGCGGAGAAAGTGGAAGAGTGCCACAAAAGTAACAGCTTATGTGGTGAAAAAGCTGCATCCCTTTATGTCCTCGCCTACACTTAGTGAACGGGTGTTCTCAACTGCCGGAGACACTATTTGTACTGAACATTTGCGTATACTGCCTGAGCAGATATGCTCATATTTATAAACATTAACTGTTTTTAATGTGAAGTATTCATGGTATACCTGTTGGTCCAGATCATTGTGTAAGTTTTACACAATGTGTTATACATTTTGGTTTGGTTGCAGTTATGCAAGTGCATCATCATCTTGTACAGATTTTTTTTTATCAACACCCACAGCTCCCAAAACTGTGAACCAGAAGAAAAACAAATCTCTGTGAAATAAGCATGTGACTCCAGTTATCAAAGAATTGGAATCGAGAATCGATAAGAACCAGAACCGAAAGAAAGAATTGGAATTGGAATCAGAATTGTTAAAATCAAAACGATGCCCAACACTACTTACAAAGCATGTAAAGGTCTGTAATTTTAGTCATAGGTACACTTCAATTGTGAGAGACGGAATTGAAAAAAAATCCAGAATATCACATTGTATGATTTTTAAATAATTAATTTCAGCTCTCACAGAGTTTTCTTTAAGAAGCCCTCCCATTCTCCACTCATTATCTGTATTAACTGTACCTGTTTGAACTTGTTACCTGTAAAAAAGACACCTGTCCATACACTTAATCCAACAGACTCCAACCTCTCCACAATGGCCCAGACCAGAGAGCTGTGTAAGGACATCAGGGATAAAATTGTAGACCTGCACAAGGCTGGAATGGGCTACAGGACAATAGGCAAGCAGCTTGGTGAGAAGACAACAACTGTTGGCGCAATTATCAGAAAATGTACGAAGTTCAAGATGACGGTCAATCTCCCTCGGTCTGGGGCTCCATGCAAAATCTCACCTCGTGGGGCATCAATGATCATGAGGAAGGTAAGGGATCAGCCCAGAACTACATGGCAGGACCTGGTCAATGACCTGAAGAGAGCTGGGACCACAGTCTCAATGAAAACCCTTAGTAACACACTACGCCGTCATGGATTTAAATCCTGCAGCGCACGCAAGGTCCCCTTGCTCAAGCCAGCGCATGTCCAGGCCCATCTGAAGTTTGCCAATGACCATCTGGATGATCCAGAGGAGGAATCGGAGAAGGTCATGTGGTCTGATAAGCCAAAAGTAGAGCTTTATAGCCTAAATTCCACTCGCTGTGTTTGGAGGAAGAAGAAGGATGAGTACAACACCAAGAACACCATCCCAACCGTGAAGCATAGAGGTGGAAACATCATTCTTTGCGGATGCTTTTCTGCAAAGGGGACAGGACAACTGCACCGTATTGTGGGGAGGATGGATGGGGCCATGTATCACGAGATCTTGGCCAACAACCTCCTACCCTCAGTAAGAGCATTGAAGATGGGTCGTGGCTGGGTCTTCCAGCATGACAACGACCCGAAACACACAGCCAGGGCAACTAAGGTGTGGCTCTGTAAGAAGCATATCAAGGTCCTGGAGTGGCCCAGCCAGTCTCCAGACCTGAACCCAATAGGAAATCTGTGGTGGGAGCTGAAATTCCGTATTGCCCAGCGACAGCCCCGAAACCTGAAGGATCTGAGGATGGTCTGTATGGAAGAGTGGGCCAAGTAGTTTTTCAACCGTTTTTATTCCCGAAACCAAGCCTCAGTGATACATTGTACAGGTAGTAAAACAACTCCCATTACAAGTCAGGGATCACTCCGTTGATTGGGGTCAGGCCACTTCACCTCGTCCACATCACAGGCGATCCTCTCCCTTGCCAGATAACGGAAAAATATCGCTGGGCGTGGCGTATCCACCCGTGGATCGAGCCCACCTCGATGTCTCCGCTTGCCTCCTCCATTGCTCGCAGGAGCGGCACTCGTGCATGTGTAGGCAGTCATAGACCTTCCACCGCCATGCCGAAAATAATTCCCCTATCAGGTTGAGGACCGGGAAATAAGGGGGCAGGTACAGCACCATGAAATGGTCGTGGTTGGCAAATTAGTCCCGGACCAGAGCAGCCCGGTGGAAACTGACATTATCCCAGATGACAACGAACATGGGCTGCCCTAGTTGGTCCTATGTGACTGCGGCATGTAGTGCATGCCGAAATGTCAGTATGTGTGCAGTGTTGTAGTGACCCAGGGTGGCATGGTGATGGAGGACCCCCTGATCACTAATGGCTGCACACATGGTGATGTTGCCCCCGCACTGCCCGGCGACATTCTTGATGGCCCTTAGGCAGATGATGTTTCAGTCCCGATGTCTGATTATTACCAGAGTCTCTTCCTCTATCTCCTCTCCCTCTTCCAACCCCGTCTCTTCCTCGTTCTCCTCTGCCTCTTCCCATCTCTTCCTCATCTTCTCCTTCCCCTTGATCCTTCAGCCTCCATATTCACGATTGTCTCACGACAGGTGCTCATACCTGAATTATATATAGTGACTGATTGGTGTTCAGTTACAGGTTAAGTGCTTTATGATGTGTGCGGGCGTGTTGCTAATGACATGTGTGTTTTAACTATTGAATGGACGTGCTGACTGCAGAGTGTTTCATCATTGGCCAAAGTGTGTAACACATGCACGATGTGTGTAGTGTTTTGCACCGTGTGTTACAGAATTGTTTACGGTGCCATGCCGACATTGTGTTTATTCATTTGGTGCCTGAGTGTACCAAATGCATGCAAACGTAACGGTTTCAATGCTTTGTTATGAGCATTCACTTTTAGTGTTTTAGCAATCGGAAAAAACAGTAATATGAATATATTTAAGATGGGTGCCCACACATATATAGGGTTGGAAATGCTTTCAAGTCTTACTACCGAACCACTGAGCAATCTGACCCTGTGTCACCTAGTTTGTCTATTCTTACCTACTCATAAGTGATTGGTCTGATCAACTGAACATAGCCTGACTGAAATATATTACTTTAATGAAAACATTCAGAACACAGTGGCCCTCATTTATGAAACGTGCGTACGAACTAAAACAGGCGTACGACGGGCGTACGGCGATTCATACGCAAAGCAGCGGATTTATCAATTTGAACGTGGTCGTAGGCTGCGATAAAATCTCACGTGTGGTCTGACTTCGTGTACGCAAATTCTATAGTGTGACTAGCGGTGTTCATGGTATAACCACCCGGTTCAGTGAATTGTTGAACCAGCAATCATTGATGAATATGTCTGCATCGCTACTACCCCATATTGCAAATTACATTTCAGAATTACGAATTAATTGTATACAGCACAT
>JACXGM010038126.1:0-10913 GCA_016801145.1 Umbra pygmaea
TGTTAGAAGCTACCTGTTAGAAGCTACCTGTTAGAAGCTACGTGTTAGAAGCTACGTGTTAGAAGCTACCTGTAAGAAGCTACATGTTAGAAGCTACCTTTTAGAAGCTACCTTTTAGAAGCTACCTTTTAGAAGCTACCTGTTAGAAGCTACCTGTTAGAAGCTACCTGTTAGAAGCTACCTGTTAGAAGCTACGTGTTAGAAGCTACCTGTTAGAAGCTACCTGTTAGAAGCTACCTCTTACAAGTTATGTGTTAGAAGCTACCTGTTAGAAGCTACCTGTTACAAGCTACCTGTTACAAGCTACCTGTTACAAGCTACGTGATAGCTGCTTGTTACTGTAGTGACAACATAGTCAACATATAGTTCAAATAACTCCAGCTAGCCAGCCTGCGTAGCAAACCATCAATCCAGTGTTTACTGAACTACCCTACTGGATTATTATTTCCATCTCATTTGCTGGAATATTACAGCTAAGTAGCTACTACAGAGTAGCTGTCTTTGGGGCAAGTATGATCTAGCCCTGAGCTGGACCTACCAAGGGATCCTCCGCTAATGACCCAGAGCTCCATCGTTACAATATGACTTGCCTGCCAACGTCATCCTCCAATGCCATCCTTCTACAGGCTTTCCAATGCAATGTTGTCACTAAGACCCATCCGCTAGCCGATAGTCATGGCCTGCTAGCATCCTAAATGCTGTGCCCAGCAGCTAATGCTGCCCATTGACTATACTGCAGCTCACTGGACCTCACCTCTTCATACTACTCTCAGGACTAGCTGCTTATTGGACAATCTAAAATTAACCTGTGACCTGCTAGTTGACTTCCAGGTTGTGAGAGTACACTGGCGTACACTCCACTAGGAACTTTTAAATTATTGTGGCTCGCTAATTTAAGTCACATTTGTTTTGCTTGCCACTTTTGCTTGACACTTTTTCATTAATTTATTTGACCTGCTTTGTCTTCTGGCTGGATATAACAACTCTGTCTTTTGTGGGAGTTTTGATTGCGCAGGTACCGTGTAGACTCAACCTCTGTTTCTTTTGGCCCAGATTAATCTCTGCGGATTTGAATTTTACGCATGTAACCATGAGACACTGACAATATATTCAATAAAATTGTGTGTACAACATATTTGTTCCTCTTTTTTAATTTTTTTGCTATCATATATACTGTTATTGTTTCTTTACGCACAATACAATTGCATTTGGTTACAATTCACTAGCTTTATAATGAATTAACAATGATTATTGCAGTGAATTAAAATGCGCACTATTATTTTGAAAAAAAAAAAAATAAAAAAAATAATAATTTAATATATAATGTAGATTATAAATTGTAAATTGACATTACAGTGTTAACATTTAAATATGTCAGATCAAATAAGACTGTATTTGTTTTATATTTTATAAAAAGTATTTATATTATTGAAGTCAAGAAAGACTTACTTTATTTAATTTTTTATAAAACATATTTTCAGAAAATAGATTTTAAGTTCAACTTAAAATTTCAGGAGATACATTGTTGACGTTACTGTTAAAAATGCACTTCCAATAAAGTGAGTGTTGGCAAAGCCGGTTGTCATTTTTATGTTGAAGCGGCGGGGTGTTGTCGGCAGCTGCTAAATGTAACTAATAAAGTTACTTGTAATCTAATTAAGTTACTTTTTAAAACGGTAATCAATAATCAGATTACATTTTCAAAGTAACGGTGGCAACACTGGTCCTCTGCATGTCGTATTAATCCACAGTTCTCCAAACCTTCCTTTGTGTTTACTTCAGAGCTCTCAGAGATCCTCACCACTGTCTGTTCCATGTCACCATCCACTCTTTTATTGGGTGATTTTAACATCCATGTTGACTCAGACAGCTGTGCTTTTTATGCTGAGTTTTTCTCTCCTGGTTTGTTTCAGTATCACACAACATGTCCAATTCCACACTCACTTTAAAGGCCATATACTGGACCTTGTATGCTCAACAGGTTTTGGCCCCTCCAGACTGCATGGCTCGGATCTTGTCATCTTTGCCCATCTGGCAATCCTGTGTAATGTGGCCATCCTTCTAACAAACCTGAGGGAAAAACGCTCCATTACATACAGGAATATAAAATATGTGAACAGCACAGTCCTAGGAAACAAGCTTCAAACCCATAACCGCCCTGAGCCTCTGATTTCCTCAGCTGAGCAGCTGGTGTCTCACTATAACACTCTCTTCTCCTCTACCCTTGACTCTGTTGCCCCTCTGAAAACCCGGTTTTCCTTCTCTCTGTTTTCCCCCTTCATTTATACCTGAGCTCAGTACTTTAAAGTCAAATGGCTGTCAACTTGAGAGGCTATATAAAAGCTCTGTTCTCACATTACATCTAGAGGCCTACAGGGAGCATTTCAAGGACTACCAGGCCGCTCCTTCCAAGGCCAAATACAATTCTGCCATTATCAACAACCAAAAAGGAAATCCCAGAATGCTTTTCTCCAACATCAATAGACTACTCCGGCCCCTGGACACTTCCCACATCACTGAAAATACGTTTTCTATCTATCAGCCATTGAATCTATCTATCAGGCCTCCAGCCAGACTGCCATTTCTTCACCGGTAAAGTCTACCTTCCATCTGCCCCCTAGTGGTGGGTATTGGGAATTCTCTGCTTTCTGGGGCTGTTCCTTGTTCACTGAAAATGGCTGATGCCACACCCATCCTGAAGAAACGAGGATTAGATCCAGAAAATCTAAGCAACTACAGGCCCAATTCCAACCTCCCATTTATGGCTAAAATCCTTGGGCGTGCAGTCGCTAAACAACTACAGTATCACGTGACTGATCATGACCTGTTTGAACCTCATTAATCGGGGTTCCGAGTCAAGCACAGCACTGAGACTGCCCTGATCAAAGTAATCAATGACCACAGACTGCCCTGATCAAAGTAATCAATGACCACAGACTGCCCTGATCAAAGTAATCAATGACCACAGACTGCCCTGATCAAAGTAATCAATTACCACAGACTGCCCTGATCAAAGTAATCAATGACCACAGACTGCCCTGATCAAAGAAATCAATGACCACAGACTGCCTGATTCCGAATACCCAGGCTATCTAGATGTTCGCAGACATCTGATTTGTCTTCATACACTCAGAGAATCCATAATTACCTGACTTTTTGTTGTCTGCATGCACCGGAGAGATGGGTCCGTGTATGAAGTGGTCATTTCCGTGTTAGATTTAGTTGTGTTTTGTAATGTTTTTATTGATTCTTGTAAGCCAAAAACTACATAAACTACAAGCATGCATACCCTGCATGCATTGATTGACTGCAAGCTCTTCACGCAGAGATGGGTCCGTGTATGTAAAAACAAAAAATAAATTGTAACCATATCATGCCATTTGTATGAATATGTGTGTTTTGCAAGAACAGAAAAGATATCATGTTTTTATAGATATTTATATGAATTTATATGATAAAATCTGTGCACAATCATGAAGGACACTTGGGGTCCTCTTACAAAATAGTCAATAGCTCCTTGGCTGTTCACTCAATCATTTTAAAATTAGATTTGTTGTCCTCCTTTGGGGGACATGATTAGAAGTGTTCCCAGGACATCTCAATATATGGCTTTTTATTTACATTTGAAAGATTATGGAAATAAAATCTTGTGTATTTTCTTTCATCTTGCGCCATATTCACTCATACATTTATTGTAAATAAATTTTACATTTCCAAAAAATTGTAATATTTCCTTTTTAAAAATATCAACCATATGTATCTCCTTGCTTCAGGTCCAGTGTAACAAGAAGTTAACTTTGGGTATGTTTTTTTTAGGTGGAATTTGACAAAAAGGGGGCGATCCTTAAGAGGTTAATCTCGTTGTCAGTCGACCATTGCGCACCGCTCGCGTATGCACATCTAGGTAGGCTTAGGCTATATTTTTTATGAATGTTCCAGGGAGATCCTTAGTTGTGCAGAATGTGGAAGTGTGCAAGTGTTTGAGAAGACCTTTTACTGCCTTGAAAAAAAACTCACGAGCTGCGGGGCATACCCCCGGACCACCCTAGGGAGAGCCCCCCCATATAACAAATCCCAATTTAACCCCTGGTTCTGGGCATACCTGGTACTGCCCTTGACAGGTTCAGATCCTCTCTGTCTCAGCTCCGGTAAACCAAGGCGTGACTCAGGGTTCTGTGCTTGGACCACTGTTGTTCATCATATACATGCTACCGCTGGGTGAGATCATTCACCACCATGGTCTTCACTTCCACTCATATGCTGATGACACCCAGATATACATCCATTCCAATCCCAACTCAGTCCTCCCTCCCCCATCACTAATTAACTGTCTCAAAGACATAAAAAACAGGATGACTGCTGATCAACTCAAACTCATCATCAATAAAACAGAGATGATGTTGGCGGGTCCTAGGGCTCTTCTTCAGGAGGGTGATCTTGTGATGTCTATTGATGGCTGCTCCACCTGTCCATTCTCTGAGGTCAGAAATTTGTGTGTCATCTTTGACCCCACTCTCTCATTTGAGCCCCACATCAAGGCTGTCACTAAATCTGCCTTCCACCTCCAGAACATATCCAGACTCCTCACATATACTGCCCTCCATGGCCACACCCCCTCTTACCTCTCTGACCTCCTCCTTATATACACCCTCCATGGCCACGCCCCCTCTTAGCTCTTGAACTCCTCCTTATATACACACCCTCCATGGCCACGCCCCCTCTTACCTCTTGAACTCCTCCTTATATACACACCCTCCATGGCCACGCCCCCTCTTACCTCTTGAACTCCTCCTTAAACACACACCCTCCCATAGTCACTAATCTGACTGGCTTTCAGTGTTGCTGCCCCCAAACTATGGAACTCTCTCCCTTCAGCCACACTCAACACAGACTCCATCATCACCCTCAAAAACAGACTTAAAACAGACTTGTTCAGCGTGTCTTTCCCCTCAGAATAGCGTGCTCTCCCCTCAGCTCTAGCTGTCCCTTATTACCCTATTGAATATTAGTACTGTTTATATTGTGTTTTTATTGTGGTTTCTTGAAAGGCGCTTCAAATTGAATGTATTATTATTGTTATTATTATTAGCTGTCAGACTGAGCAGTTTCTGAATAGTTCCATCTGCCCGGAGGCCAACGTTCATAGCATGGTAGCTCTCCTTGCTATCAGCTTGGCTTCAGCCTCGAACTTACTATCGGCACTTACTATCTCTCTCCAAAAAGTTATTGGCATTACCTGTGATTGCTTTCTGCCACTATTTTATGTCATTATGCCTCATTTATTGTTGTTTCTGTTAGCTATTATTGCGTTATTTCAATATCCCATTCAACTTGCCGCAATCTCCCATTCATGCCTCAGATATTTACTTTGTCCCTCACCCCACACTCTCTGAAACCTTGATCCTCTTAAGGATCGGGCTCTGATTGTGAATTTCTGCCAAAAACATACCCAAAGTTAACCTCTTGTTACACTGGACCTGAAGCAAGGAGAAACATATGGTTGATATTTTTTTTAAAGAAGATTTAGATTTTTTTGGAAATCATCAAAAAATATAAATAACTATAAAAACATGATATTGTTGCCTAACACAGTTATTTTACACAAAGTGTCAAATGCAATACCAAAGAAATTGTGCCACGATGTGCCAAGATGTGCCAGGATGTGCCCACGTGAAGGATTTTCATATACATAGCTATAAAAAACATGATATTGTTACCTAACACAATTCGTAAAACTATTTACACAAAGTCTCAAATGCAATACCAAAATAAATTGTGCCAAGATGTTCCAAGATGTGCCAAGAAATGCCCAAGTGAAGGATTTTCTTATAAATAACTA
The DNA here is from genome assembly GCA_016801145.1 of Umbra pygmaea. Classification (NCBI taxonomy): domain Eukaryota; kingdom Metazoa; phylum Chordata; class Actinopteri; order Esociformes; family Umbridae; genus Umbra; species Umbra pygmaea. Next base: position 5,840 of record JACXGM010038126.1, read on the forward strand.
TAAAAACATGAGATCCTATAATCATATTCTGTTTCTATATTTTGTGAACCTACAAAAAAGTTGAATATGATGTGAAAATAAATCACAGCAAAAATATTTCTGTTAGAACTCACGTTTACTCTCACATGCTAGTTTCTATTCTTTTTGCCCACGATTGGTTCTAAGGCTGTTGTAGTACACGTACATCATTAGAGAAAAAGGACAACCCCTGCTGTCACAAACGCATGGTTGAAACTAAGACCACACGGCTTTATAACTAGGCTACATCTAGTTTCTGTATTTTCTGCACAGTTTAATATAATGTGAAAATAAATAACAGCAAAAATACTTTAGAATGTAACTGATTTTACTCATCGATCTAAAAGTGTATCTTTTCCTTGCAACATTTCTTCGTCTGTTGAGTCGGAGTTATGTTTACTTCCAGAGTTCAGTCCATCAAGCCCTTTGGAGTAACTTTCTCCATAAATATACTCTAAAGCTTGTTGAACATCAATATTCTTCTTCTTGGACAAAGCTTTAACACCTTTGGGAGGCATCATATAAAAGATTGTAATTCAAAGTCGGAAAACAGAAACTAACTTTTGTGTCACGAATATCGCTGTTCGACCGCTAGGAGTAGAGCAAATAATCAGGAAACAAAGAATACCTTTATGCGTGACTGCACCTTATATTCTGTGTTGATCAGACAAATCAACACTATATGACTGTCTAACAAGTTTACATTCATACGATTCAGTTATGATTTGATGTCTTTATTGTCACTCAAGAAAGTACCGTGACAACATTTCTGTGTGTAATGACAGAGGTAGCACAAAGACAAAGTGATATGTATATTTCCGGCAACGTGGAATGACAAATCAGATATTTTTTTACATCTACCTTACCTAAGGAATCCAAATCAGGAAGTATTAAGCAGCTCGGGACACATTTAGATGGTGTTTTGTTCGGAAATAATCGGGTGACTCTTCATAAACAATGTTGTTTGCAGTAAAGTTATTTTGAGTTTTGGACCGTTTTCACATAACAAACGGATTATACAGATGAAAACAATGTTCCATTTCAATGCTGGGATCCTTTGGATTATGAATCAGAGAAAGATAGTTGACTCAAGTACATATAATTTTCTCAGACGTGGATGTATTAGCTGAGTCCCAATAATGAACTGGTTTGTTTACAGTGCACTCACGTCACATTATTACATGGCTTTTCATTCTGTAAGAGCAATTGTAAATTGGATATGTTTGCTAAATTCGCGAGATTCTAAGCTTTCTGTACATTTAAGGCATGTAAATACAGAGTTAAATCTGCACTTGTGAGGAACCTCTTTTTAATGTCTCTCAATGCTTAGGCTTACCTCCACTGCACACACATCCTGCCATTTCCTTCTCTGCCCTTAAGGTCCTGAATCGATTTTAGTATGCTCAGAAATCCTCTTCCCTTTTTCACTTTTCCCAAACACACTAAACGGACAGTTCTTACAGCTATTAGCCGTACCCTTAACCCTAATCCTCCACCTGTTCCTCAGGGGATGTAGAGTTGAACCCAGGGCATGCAGCCCACATTGAGCTGGGACCATAAAGTTTGTAGGTTTTATGCATGTTAACATCAGAAGCCTACTTCCTTAATTGATTATTTCTTGGTCTTGCACGCTCAGCTGTCCCTTATATCCTAGCTGTGTCTGAATCCTGGGTTAGCAAATCCACCAATAACTCTGACCTGTAGTCAGAGGGTTGCTGGTTTGATTCCTGACTGTGCCAGATGCTGTTGTGTTCTTGAGCAAGGCACTTTAACCTAAGTTGCTCCTAGAGTATGTCCCTGTATTTACTGCAGGTCACTCAGGATAAGAGCATCTGATAAATGACTAAATGTAAAAAATGTAATGATGAGAATGCATTCAAAAGGGTTAATATAGGCACAGAAATGCATTTACTTTCCATTTCAATGAAGAAACCACCTAATGTACAGAATGTGGGCCGAACAAGTATGAGGAAAACAGCTAAATGCTGTAAAGAAACCAAAGTGTGTTTGATTGATTGTGAGCTCTCCAAACAGCATGTTTACAACAATAATGAGAATGATATGAATGTAGGCCAATAACAATAATTAATGAATAATCATAAATACTAACCAAACATTCTGTTCGAAATGAACATTGGCCTATATTGAGCAAACTAATTGCACATTCCACAGCCCACAGTACAGAACAGAGGGGCTGGATCTGCTCCTCTTTGCCTTCAGGCTTAGACTCTATAACCCCACTTTCTTTCTCGTTCTACTTCTGGACTCTTGGCTGTCCCACCCCAAATGTCCTGCATCATTCCTTTTTAAAGGAAAGCCTTTTATGAGTACCTTTATTATATTTTTCTCATTATTAATATACTATTATTATAACAATGACTTTGGAGAAATTTGGGTTAACATCACTCTAGCTCAGTGAAAGAACAACAGGGTTTATTTTTTTCACTTGTTAGATAGTACCAAACCATAGCTAAATCAAGATAGAGTTGTTCTCAAAATGTAGAAAATTGTTAATAGATGTACAATTTTAAAAGAGAACATGAGTGAGCAGGCAAAACAGTTTTTTATTTCTCACAGGATTCATATTCAATGGTAGGTCATAACAGAATGGCACACTCATAAAACAAAACATTGCAACAAAGAAAATAATGAAATCACCCCTGTTCAAAATTCTGCATACCCTCAGTTCTCAATATGGTGTATTGGCCCTTTGTCAGCAATGACAGTGTGCAGTCTTTTGTGATAGTTGTCTATGAGGCCCTGAATTCACTATAGGCCTTATTAACCCCTCCCCAAACATAGCGCTTATGTTTGTGACCATAAAACTTTATTTGGGTCTCGTCACTCCAAATTACACTGTGACAGAAGCTGTAAGGCATGTCAAGGTGTTGTCGGGCAGATTGTAACCAGGCTTTTTTTCTGGCACTGGTGATGTAAATGCTTCTTTCTGGCAACTCGACCATGCAGCTATTTGTGTCAAATATCTTGATATTGTGTTTCTTGAAACAACCACACCGTCTTTTTCCAGAGCAGCCTGTATGTCTCCCAAGGTTACCTGTGGGTTTTTCTTTGTATTCTGAAAAATTCTTCTTGCCGTTTTTGCTGACATCTTAATAAATAATGGCTTCAAAATATTACTATCCTTACATAACAGTCATATTTTCTGCATGAACAGTCATATTGTCAAAATCAATGCTCAAATTTCTGCAAATTTATGTGGACAACTGTATCTCATTAATATTGACTTGTAACATTCTATAATAATAATAATAACCTTTATTTATATAGCACCTTTCATACAAAGTATGCAGCTCAAAGTGCTTTACATCAATAAAAGTCAAATACAGTGGAATAAAAAAATATAATAGATTTTAAGTAAACTTGGCAAATCGAAAGTGTATTTGAAATGGGTCCAAAGGGAATTACTTTCTGTAGCTAGAGTTTAACGTAAACCTGCTAAATTCAGTTTAACAGTGAGTAAGTAGCATACTATCAATGTAACTGAGCCTGTCATTGGACATGGGTCTCTGTCATCCAAAGCTAATTAGTTGATCCTGAGTTAGCTAACATGAGTTCACAAATTCTACATATGCCGGCTCCTCCAATATGCATAGCTAATTAAAATGATCATGTGTCTTGCTAGTTTGGTATAGCAGTGTAATATCCCAACTCTGGACCCAACGTGTTCACTGTCTATGCCCTTCCTTTCTTTAAAAACATACATTTTTTTTTTACCAAGATGGTGATTAATAACTTTTCAAAAATTTGACAATGGCGACCTAGCCAAGACAAAGCATAGTGGTGCAAAAGACAACTTAAAGGTACACATGAAATACACAAAACGTATAATCAAAATATTCAATACAATACAGTGTTGAAATCTTTATATTCTCTGTCTTCCCCTACATGCCAGTATTTCCCGCTGTTCTCTAAATAAAATAATAAAATATTAGTATTTGTTGAGAAGACAGATTTTAACCTAACAAACTAATCGGTTTAAACAGAGTTTTGCATCCTCTTACTAAATAGTTCTGTTCATCACATGGGTCTCTGTTATCACAATTTCTGTGGGAAAAGTCTGATATATTACACATTTCCAGGAGAGCAAAAATGTATTCAATAAATTCTATCTTAAAAATGTAAACTTCAATTTCCATCCATCCATCCATCCATTTTCGTCCGCTTATCCGGGATCGGGTCGCGGGGGCAGCAGCTCCAGCAGGGGACCCCAAACTTCCTTTTCCCAGGCACATTAACCAGCTCCGACTGGGGGATCCCGAGGCGTTCCCAGGCCAGGTTGGAGATATAATCCCGCCACCTAGTCCTGGGTCTTCCCCGAGGCCTCCTTCCAGCTTGACGTGCCTGGAACACCTCCCTAGGGAGGCGCCCAGGGGGCATCCTTACCAGATGCCCAAACCACCTCAACTGGCACCTTTCGACGCAAAGGAGCAGCGGCTCTACTCTGAGATCCTCACGGATGACTGAGCTTCTCACCCTATCTCTAAGGGAGACGCCCGCCACCCTCCTGAGGAAACCCATTTTGGCCGCTTGTACCCTGGATCTCATTCTTTCGGTCATGACCCAGCCTTCATGACCATAGGTGAGGGTAGGAACAAAAACTGCCCGGTAGATTGAGAGCTTTGCCTTCTGGCTCTTTTCGTCACAACGGTGCGATATAATGAGTGTAATACTGCCCCCGCTGCGCCGATTCTCTGACCAATCTCCCGCTCCATTGTTCCCTCACTCGCAAACAAGACCCCAAGGTATTTGAACTCCTTCACTTGGGGTAAGGACTCATTCCCTACCTGGAGTAGGCACTCCATCGGTTTCCTGCTGAGAACCATGGCTTTAGATTTCGAGGTGCTGATCCTCATCCCAGCCGCTTCACACTCGGCTGCGAACCGATCCAGTGAGTGCTGAAGGTCACAGGCCGATGATGCCATCAGGACCACATCATCTGCAAAAAGCAGCGATGAGATCCTCAGCCCACCGAACTGCAACCCATCCCCACCCCGACTACGCCTTGATATCCTGTCCATAAATACTACAAACAGGA
>JACXGM010038127.1:0-10913 GCA_016801145.1 Umbra pygmaea
ACCAGAGAGTGCTAGTGCTCAACAGACGATTTGCGATCAGTGTCTGTGTTCCATGTTGAGCAGCCGAATGGCCTGAGGGAAGAAACTGTTTTTGAGTCTGGTGGTCCGTGCCTTGATGCTCCGGTAACGTCTACCAGATGGCAGTAGTGAGAAAAGTTCACGGCCTGGGTGGCTGTGGTCTTTGAGGATGTTTTTAGTTGTCATAAAGTGCTGTCGTAAAGCTGTCATAAAGTGTGGAGTACCTCAAGGGTCAATTCTGGGGCCAATTTTATTCTCCCTGTACATGCTCCCTCTGGGCTCAATTCTTAGTAAGCACAATATTCCATATCATTGTTATGCCAATGACACACAACTATATGTACCACTAAAACCTGGTGATACCAGCTCATTGCAGTCGCTTTTTACCTGCTTACAAGACATCAGAGGTTAAATGGCAAAAAACTTTCTCCAACTTAACGACATAAGACTGAAGTTTTATTGTTCGGCAATCCAAAATCCACCAAGGAACTAGTTGTAAATCTTGGGCCCCTAATCACAAATGTACACCTCTCTGCAAGAAATCTAGGTGTCATCTTTGATTCCGAATTTAAATTTGACAAACAAATTAATTCATTGGTCAGAGGTAGTTTCTACCAGTTGAGGACCATTGTTAAACTAAAACCATTTCTCACTCGCCAGGACTTGGAGATTGTTATTCATGCACTCATCTCGTGGTGAGGATGGCTGAGTGGACTATTGGGACTACTTTGTCAACCATTCAGGAGCTGGCTCAGAAAAGATGCCTGTCAACAGCAAAGCGCATCATTAAGGACCTCACCCACCCTGGCCACAGACTGTTTTCCTACCTCCCCTCTGGTAGGAGGTATCGCAGTCTGAGGGCGAGGACTGCGAGGTTCAAAAACAGCTTCTTCCCCACTGCTGTCAGACTACTGAATAAGGAAAACCAATAAAATATAACAGCACAGACAATCAGAATACTACTTAGGTATATAGTTGTCTGTTCTGACTGCACCTTATTCTCCACTGCACTATTTAAAATATGGATATTTATACTTCCCACTGTACATATCTAGATATTTATATATTCAATATTTATTATTATAATGGCTCTGTGCACCTATATAAGCATTTATTTATTCCATGTATATAGCTAATATCTCAATTTCTCTATGGTGTTTTTAGCTGTTTCTGTGCTGTATTTTTTTTAGCTGTGAACTTTCCAAGTAATTTCATACTACAGTGTACTGTGGTATGACAATAAAGAAATCTTGACTCTTGACTTGATCTTGACTCTTGATCTCGTCTCGACTAGACTACTGCAATTCTCTGTACTCTGGTATCTGTCAATCATCATTGACACGTCTGCAGCTTGTCCAGAATGCAGCTGCTAGAGTTTTAACTGGCACTAAAAAGAGAGATCATATCACCCCGATACTGGCCTCTCTTCATTGGTTACCTGTCAAATACAGAATTGATTTTAAAGTGCTTCTATTGGCTTTTAAGGCATTACATGGTCTGGCTCCATTATATATCACAGATCTTCTCGCTTTGTTTCATGCCCCCAGGACCCTCAGATCGTCAAACAAAACCCTTTTAGTTATCTCACGTCTTGGATGAAAACTAGGGGTGATCCTGCTTTTTCAGTTGTGGCCCCGAGACTGTGGAATACGCTACCGATTAGCGTCAGGTCCTCTCCTACCACAGAGACATTTAAATGTCGTCTTAAAACCCATTTTTATTCTCTGGCATTTGAGTCAGCATAAGGAGATTTGTATCTTACTGTGTAATTTGTCCTGTCTGATTTTGTTGTTTTATATGTATGTACTCTTACCTGTGTACAGCACTTTGTTTAGCAACTGCTGTTTTTAAATGTGCTTTATAAATAAAATGACTTGACTTGACTTAATTAATTTTATACTGTCTCTGTGCCAGTATTATTTCGAGAAGGGCAAGGGGATAAGGAGCATTTAAAAGGGTAGCCATTCAAATTAAATAAGCCAGGTTATTTCTCTCAGGACATTATTAGAGTCTGGGATTTGAAGCCATGTAGCATCATCCACAATTAGTTGTGAAGACATTGTACTCTATATTGTGTGCTAATTATGATAAATTAAGCTATTTCAGGATACACCACAAATGTGGTTGGTTAATATTATTATAACATTAACTAGCTTAATGTTATAAAAAGGTAAAGGTAGGAAAAGGTAGAGGTGACTTGCAACTTTGTGTCTGAAAGGGGTAATCTAATCAACACCATAGCTTGTTGAGTCAGTGGCATGAATCTACCATCAACAAAATTAATCTAAAAAACATGAAGTTTAGTACTGTTTTCCGAGCGCTCTTATTTTGGGCTTGTAGCCCAAGGATTTTGGGAGGTGCGTAAATGGCGTTTACATGCATTTAGCCTCCATTACATCCCTGGATATCGCTCACAACACGCTGTGACCATACAAAAAGGTTAATCACCTTAAAATTAAAGAATACTGACCTTAGCACCATTAATGAAACTCTAACCTGTATTATATAAATCCTCTTTCAATTAATAGATCTTATACTATTACACTTAATGGTTCTTTGACAAACCTTATCAACTTCATCAACCATATTTTATAAGAAAGTATCCCATATGAAACCACTGTTTGGAAAGGTTTCCAGAGGACCTCTCCAGGTCAAAAGGTTCTCATATGATCCTTTTTTATATTTGAAGTTTTGAAATTGCACCCCTAGTTCTTAGAGTAAAGTAGACTAGCTTGCATACTATACAGTATACAGTACACAAACATTCTAAAGTTTGACAAGCCCATGGTTTATCAATATGGATTATTCTATTAATGTCCTAATTGTAAGTGTTGTGGTGCAAAGAAGTAAAAAAGAACATTCTCAGTAATGTTGCCTGAAATCTAATCAGATTATTCTTCTATCAAAATGTTGTGGTGATCTGGATGCAATTGGCAAACCACCCGTGGGAGCATTGCACTGTGACAGCTACCTGGAGGCCATGTAAAATAGTATTTTATAAAATACAGTGTTATAGGATTTAAAAAACTATTATGAATTAAACCAAAATATCAAACCAAAATGCAACTTGTTGAGACTGAGGGGAAAGGGCATGGGCTCAATCCCCCTGAGGCCTAACATTGCACATGCTTGGTGCTGAGTGACAAAAAGTATGATGAAACAGATACTGGCATGTTTTTTATTAAGTTTTGGGATGTCATTTACACTCACTGAGTAAAAAAAAAACATGGTTGATTGTTGTTTTTGGTGGCAGTGGATGTTAAAACAGTAAACTTTGGAATAGCTAAAAATAAGGCATGTTGGATTTCATTAAAGATGATCAGAACAGCACAGTATTCAGTGAGTTGTATACATGATAGTGTCCTCTGTGTTATGCATTTCTCACCTTGAGGAGAGGGGATGTCAAACCTCACTGCCCAAGAATGCCATGTGGCCAATGAAAGAGGTATGAAATCCCCTCCACTCAGGGGGAGCAGTGTGTAAAACAAATGGGGGCTCGTCCGGGATGTCACTCCCTGCTGCTCAGACGTCTCTGTGGTTGGTGTCTGAGGTGTGGTTTTAGGAAGTGAGTAAGGACTACTTAGGTTTTGTTCTTGTTTTTGTGCCTTTCATGGTATTAGTAATTTGTGTTGCCCGTCTTGAGGCAGACCTAAAGGATAAGGAAGACAAAAGATGGTATGAGTTCAAGTTAGATCCTAGGAGATTGGAAACCACCAAGGATTTGGAGGTGAAAAGAATGGAAATTGATAAAGAAGCCAGGATTCACATATGGCAGATGGCGCTTGAGGCTGGTATAGCTCCTCCACAGAAACATTGTGCTGGTCATTCCATTTTGTGAGTCAGAGGTGGACTCTTATTTTGCAGCTTTTGAGCGTGTAGCAGTTGCGCTACACTGGCCTAAAGAGGTATGGCCTATATTGCTTCAATGTAAACTGACTGGGAATGCCCAGGAGGTGGTAGCCTCACTGTCAATTGAGGATAGTATACAGTATGACACTGTTAAGGCTACCATGCTGTGTGCATATTAATTGGTGCCAAACGCCTATAGACAACAGTTCAGGCATCATAAGAAAAGCACTAACCAAACATTTGTTGAGTTTGCCAGGGACAAAGAGTCCTTATTCAACTGATGGTGTGCGGCTAGCAAAGTATCTAGCTATGTAGCTATCTGATAACTAATTTTATTGGGAGGATTTTAAAAACCACCTACCAGACAGGATTGTAGTACAATTTAATGAACAAAAGGTGGTGACATTGTCACAGGCAACAGTCCTGGCAGATGAATATGCGTTGACTGTGTTCACTGTGTCTAATTATGAGAACTGAACATCTAATCAACAAGCGGCTAGATCAGCTCGTTATACAGCTGACCCTGCTCCTAGGAAGGAAGTGAGGGAATATTATTATTGTCATAAGAAAGGCTACTTAATTGTATAATGTACAACTCTTAAGAACAAGCCAAAGCCACCATTGTCCCCTCGTAATCAATCAAAGAGTATTGGTTTTGTGCGCTCTGAGGAGCCTGATAGTGGATATAGCCCATTCATTTCAAAGAGTCCTATGATGGATCACGTGTTATTAAAAGTTTCCGTACCTTTGCCATTGAGTATACCTGACGACAGGTTTGGTGTCTGTCCGTGTGCGTGTTGGGGTTGTGCCCAAAATGCCAGTCAAAGGAGTGGCTCAGTTATTGGCAACACCTTGCCGGAGGTAGTCCCTGTGCTGGAGGTATTAGATAAACCTAATTTCAATTATTCAAACCCTGCACAAAACACAGACCTCCCTGTGTTCCCAGCGTGTGCTGTGATTCGTGCGCAAGCGTGCAAAACAGGGAGATTGTTGATTTCTCCATTGTTCAGTCCTGAAAAGGACTGTCAAGTTACGAAAAAGGTGTCTCAGGTGGAATCATTACCTCCTAAACCAGAGATTAATAAGGACCAATTAAGTACTTTGTTGGAATCAGTCACACCTGAAATGATGATTGAACATCAACAGATTGAGGAAAGCCTTCGTGGATGTTTTGTGTCCAAAAATCTGTCAACTAAGGCCAGTGCTACGAAAACCACATATTTAATAGAAAAAGGGTTTTAATTAGGAAATTGAATGTCTACCATGTAGATGAGGAATGGGATACTGTGTATCAAGTAGTATTACCTACAAGTGCTGTCACTCGCGCATGATTACGCATGGGCAGGGCACTTGGGTATCGCTAAAACCTAAAATCTTGTCCTACAACATTTATTTTGGCCTGGTTTGATGTCTGATGTTAACAAATATTGTAAAGCATGTTGTGTTTGCCAGATGGCATTGTGTCCTAGTCCAGTCAAAACTGGGAAAAATGTCTTGGATCCTCTCACCAAGAGACTGCATGATACGTGCACGTTAACAGGTGAATATCTTTTGTTTAAGAAATGGAATTAAGATAACAAGGCTGTGAACTGGTGTTAAAGCCCAGTGTTCAGGTCTTATTCCATTGCCCATGCTGAGATCATCATTGTTGGCACAGTTTTCCAGTCCATAAATGGTGGGGAAATGCATAGGCGAAACCAATGTCATAGTTACAACACCAGAGCATAGGCACTCCTCTCATCCTTGCCATGTCAATATTCTGGGTCCATATCATGTGAAGGACTACTAGTACAGATTGTTCGGAACAGCCTGTGAGGTCTTGTCTGGTGGCGGGAATGATGGCAGTTGGTGCTGATCCTATAGAAGACACAGGATGGTTTGGAATAAAATAAAATTAATGTGTGATGTGACAGAGAGGACATTTTGAAATGTACAACCATCCTAGCTGTTGCGTTTATATCTTAGGAAAAGCTTACTTATTTTCTTCAGTTTTCTTTAATGTCTTCCAGGAAGTCCACAGCCATGAGTTCGCCAGTGAGGTTGGGGATGCACAGTGGTGCATCTGGTAAATAGATGCCTAAGAGTTTGTGTCTTTTGGGGGTGGGAGTGTTACGTCCCCCAGTCCTGTCAATTGTTCTGTGTGCTTGTATGTTTTTCCCCTGTGTGTCGTTTTTTGTACAGTTGGCACTCATCAATTCTAATTCTTGTGCCAGATTAGTTTTGTGTTTGGGAGATGGTGGGCGTAATTTGTTTGCTTTCTTTGCTTTGGTACTGTCCAGTCCTCCTCATCTCCCTATATTTTTACTGTGGCTCAATAAAAGCCTTTTGTTAAACAGTACTATTCCGTGTCTGTGTCCTTGTTTGCACCCACAACTCCATAACTCTTTCGATTGCTGCAGGGCGTCTGTCACACATTAGATGTTGGTGTGCGGTAAAGAAGGAAGGGAGACCAGGCAAGAGTAGATGGTTTTGTAGTTTCACTTTAGAATGGTCCAGGATGAGTACATTAGTGAAGTAATATGACAGAGGGGTGACGAGTTTGCACAACAGATATACAATTAGCTGATACTATACTACCAGAACAGGAACAGTTAATTTGTGTAAGCCTATACTCAACTGAAACATATCAGGAGCGCACAACGAGTATACCTGTGTAACCATGCTCTATCGTGGCAAAGACGCGTAAAGCTAACTGTACAGAGCGTATACCCTAACTCAAGCAGCCGTGGTCGGTGGATCTTAATTGGGGAGGACGGGCTCGTATTACGCTCGGGACCGGAGTGAATGGAATGGTGCGCACCGCACAAAACCCAGTGTGCAAAACAAAAACACTCGGTTTTGTGCATTGAGCACCATTCCATTCACTCCGGTCCCGAGCGTAATATGAGCCCGTCCTCCCCAATTATGATCCACCGACCGCGGCTGAACTCAAGCAACACACAGTCTCACACTACTTACATAATAAATGCATTTCTTCCTGGACATCAGCACCAACAAGAAAGACATAAAACAATGAACCGCACCACCCTCTGGACCCATGAGCTTATGAAGCTACAGAGTACTAGTGAACACCAGCTGATAGCAATAGGCAATTAGACTAAAGAAGCCCTATATTCCTATAGAGGCATGGTAATCACTATTGTAGTCCAGAGGGTGGTGATAACATACCATCTACATACATTAGAATACAATTTCTCTGTATGGGATGATGTATGTTATTCGATGCACATGATAAATAAACTTGACTTGACTTGACTTGACATTTAAACATAAATGGTCTAAAAGGGTTGTACTAAGTGTCTTCATTAATTCATGGGTGTGTTTTGGGCGTAACATGCAATAAACCAATCAGAGATTCATTTCCCATTCCATTGAATTTAGAGCAGGTTTTTGTTGGTCAATGGTGCAATCACCTACCAATGCCTCAAGATAGCACTACGCCAAATGGGTTGAACCATTCTTCTGGGGGCTTCTTCAAAAATGAATCATGGGCCCTAAACAATTAGGCCACCTTGCCGCCCCTAGATAGTGATTGCCTGATCATGTCGAGTGCAGACTTGTGGTAACTACTTTCTCTGGGCATGATCCAATTGACCAATATGATCAGTCTAATCAACATGTGTGAGTGTTGGTATGTTAAACCAATTTCATCTCAATGTCTGAGTATATAACAAATTTTAACTGAGTAAAGAAATACAGATAAAAATGGTTTTGAGTTTCATACAATATGCAACGGAATTTGACTCCTAGTAATGCTTCTGAAATTAATGTAGTCACATGCTGGATACATTGAGCAGTCCTGAACCAGAAATATTGAGTCTAAAGCAGATGTGGGCAACTATTTTTGCTTGAGGGCCACATTGAAGGGCCAAGTGAAGGGCCGCATTTTATAGCGATGTATGAAAAATAGGAAATGTTATATCATTAACTTAACCCCGCCCCCTACACAGTTATGTGCGTTTCCTACAGAAAATAAATGTTTTGTTACACCATTCCTTGTTTGACTGTAATATTTTTAGTTTACCAAAATATAATAAGTGAAAAGTATCCAACTTTGTGACGCGACATCTCCGGCTGTCAATAATCCACATGGATGAACCACTCCTCATTATTTACATAGGCATTATTTTATCAGCGGAACCCCCTCTTTCCAACCATATTGGTACCATGTTGGTTTTGTGCAGGATGATGTCCTACATCATTGAAGCGTTGCTATTTAGTAATTTTTTCACATCCTACTTCCTGTCTGTAATGTGTTTAGTAAAAAAGGCAAAAGTCAAAAAAACATGACCGACTTCGAGGTGCGATAGCTCTGGCTCTGATAAACTCACATGGATGAGCCAAAACTCTTTCTTTTAGGCGATAATCGCGATACAATTATGGGAGCCTGTGCCCTGCTAGTCAGAAGTGTCGGCCCAGATCCAGCCCACATCTGGGCCATTTGAGTGCATGTCACTTGAATCCTTGCGCACCTTATGTAGCCTACTCTATGTTGAAAACTTCCATAAAGTGCATTCTCATCGCCTGTTAAAGCACATTGGACATTTTCTGTAATATTATGCACGTTTTCAACGCGTGTTTATTGCAATAACAGGGGAAAATATAAATTGAAAATAACATACCTCCACTCGTTGTAGACCCCATAGTAGAAAAAAGCAATTTCGGTCCAAAACATTTGAGTGAGACGAACGATGACAAGCTTTCCATTATATTCCCACTCGACAGGTGCTTGCACATGACGCAAAGCTCACTGGACACATTTATTTATCCTCCCTGCTTTTTGATAGTTTTGAAGTAATGTGAATATTTCCAGCTGTTAAAATGTAGGCTATGAATTCTTCCATTTTGCTAACCTCCAAATCTGCATAATTCTGCGCATTACAATTTTAAGTGCAAGATCTCTCCTCTTTTTGATTGGCGTGGAGGTGCACTAATGAAATACGGATTAAAAAACAAAACGACAACGGATAATAAATTATTAAATTGAGAAAAAAAACAGAAAAGGTGATAATATAACGTAAAATATAACGTAAATGTAACTAAGTTTCTCGTTATAAATGTAACTAGTAACTAATTACTTGAATTTTGAAAGTAACGCGTTGAACCCAGGATGAACTCACACTGGTGGTCTTTTTTTGTTAAAACTGCCCAGCAATGACAACAGAAACAGAAAATGTACTTGTAAAGGGTGGGACAGGGCTCAAATTTTGGTTTCAAAGATCTCCAGCCAAGAAGATGATTATATATGTTTGTTAGATCATCTGAGTTTTCCCAGTCATGTTGGATGGACAGGAACTAGAAAATGAACAGGAAAAGCAGCTAGACTCAGAGGGTGTAGCAGTTGCAGAGGTATGATATTAATAAAATTCAGTACATTAAGTAGGGATTGACTGAATGAGTGTGTACTGTATCGGCAATAGAAATTAAATTAAGATCGAAATACATTCATTATAGCAACCTGCATCAATTATCACATTAAACGTGTTTTTTTGATGCTGCAGGAGAAGCCTGATCTATTTGATTTATAGTTATTCACCACTTCGGTACCGGCATAGTGTTATGTCTGAAAGGGTACATGGCTTTTCAATTGCTTGCACAAAACGGTGCAGGCATTCTCCAAGTGTGAAAGGAAATGCTGTGTAAAAAGTGGCACCAAAGTCCATTGCTAGGCAATCAGAAATGTGAATCAACTATTGAGCTACATTTGAGCTGCCTGCTTGCTCAAATGCACTTACGGCCAAACTACACTGGATGCATCACGTCACCGAAACGTCTCCGAAACGAGACCGAAACATGAGTCGCATGTTTAGAACTCACATTGATCAATGAGACATGCTACGCAGCCAACAGCAGCATGCAGTGGTGCAAAGCGAGGCTTGCTTGAACCAGCATAATTTTACAATTCAAGTTTATTTTTCTCATCATGGCAAAGCATTACTGAGGTGAGCAGATACACTCAAATAAAATTGTAATTCAATATAAATTCCAAAACAATCTCAGTAATTATAAAACTACATAAGATCTATTCTAAAATTAAATTCACACTGCACAGGCTGAAAGGCTAGTTATTTTAGTTGGAGCTTCTAATAAAACATGAAAATCTAAGTCCATATAGTTTCCATACTGTGGCAATTTTTCCTTGCTCACCTGAATATTATCATACATTAATATAATGACTACTTCTTGTTGAAATACATGTTAATAACTGACATCAATGTTTTGTTTAATCATGGCTTCATGTAAAGCAAAGCAGTTTATGAAGCACTGAAATAAAGGCAACTCTAGGCACATTTCCAGTGGACTTATCGGTTTGGTCAGCTTTAAAGAATATTTTGTTTTTATATTGTAGGTGGTTTTCATAATCATACCTTCCCTTGGAATCAGTCAGAGCTTTCATAACTTCTTTCCTAGCATTTTCCTACCCTGTCTGTCTTTAGTGAGTGGCTTCACAACCAGCTGTTTGACCTGGGCTCTCTCTGCCCCACAGTTTACTACTAAAGGCTATAATATAATTATGTGTGCACTATATGTGCACAGCTTTTTGAGATATTGTATTTAGCCTCAATGATATTGAATACTATATTGTATTATTGCCAATTATCTGTATCTCCCATACTATTTCATAAATACATATTCAAGCCCTTCAGGCAGTAGTAAGGGAGGGTTAGTTGGCCATTGTAGTCGGGAGTAAAAGGATACCAATTAATATGCACAATAAATTAATACATTAATAAATGATATATTTCCTTTTCCCTTTTGCAATAGTCTGGGTTAAGAACGTAGAAAATGCTTAATAAATGCCTATAGAGGATTTATAGAATAGACGTGGTTGGATATTTCCTACTAACTCTCTGACCTCATAATGATCATTTATCCGTGTGTAAACAGCTACGGACTGAAATACCACAGACCCGGGAAACTAGAGCGTTGCCCGCGAGTCAGACAAAGGAATAGGCTACTTAACCCGAACTGTGTTCGTAATAAACAGCTGAAAGATAGGAGCAGACCGCACAAGATAACTTACATGAATTACTATCCCATTAATC
>JACXGM010038128.1:0-11001 GCA_016801145.1 Umbra pygmaea
GCTGGTAGCAGTTGGCGAACCCCAGGAAATATTGAAGAGCTTTAATGGATGTGGGGATTGGCCATGACCGTACTGCGCGGACTTTCTGGGTTTCCAACTGGATCTCGGAGGATGAAATTCTGTAACCGAGTAAGGAGACAGCAGGCTACTTTTTTAGCCTTTGCAAAAAAGTTGTGCTAACTGCTCTCACCTGAGCATTCACAAAGTCCTGAAATTGTGAAGAGGCGTTGGTGAGTCCATACGGCATTACCAGATACTTGTAATGTCCAAATGACTTGCTGAACGCTGTCTTCCAATCGTCTCCTTCCTTCATGCAGTTGAAGTTGTAGACACTGTGTAAATCTAGTTTCGTAAAGAGAACAGCTCCATGCATTTGTTCTGTGATTTGTGTGATAAGTGGTAATGGGTACCTTTTGAAAATAAAGAAGCTGGAGGAGTCTGGAGATGTAGACTTCCTGATTAAGCCTTGGCCTAGAGCCTCTATCACATACAACTCCTTGGCCGCCATCTCAACATACGACAAGGGTTATATGTGACCCAGTGATGGAACTGCCCCAGGCAGTAGGTCCATGGATGGTGAGGAGGGAGTTAAAACAAAAGGTGCACAGAGGAGCACATGATACATAATCAATGAGCAAAATAAATACACAGGGGAACTCACTGAGAGAAGTAGTTACATAGCAATCTATATAATGTAGAGATAAAGGAAAAATAACAATAACTGACAACATTCCACGTGAGCAGAGGGTATACAGTATGAACCGTGACTAATAAGGTGATTAGGTCCAGGTGTATAATGACGCATGGAAGGCACATACCAATCAAAATGGAGAGGAGTGTGTTCAGGAAAATGTTTAACTGGAGTGGATAACAAATATAAATGCTATCAAGGGGCTGCAGGAAGTCAGCAGTTAGCCTTGTGGTTACAGCCTCTGACTATTAACGATTAAATCCCAAGCTGGCATTGGAAACATTTTTAAATGTTTTGCTTTTTAATAAAATTATAGTTAGCTGCAAATTTTATGGAAAGTGTTAGGTTAGGGTTAGGTTCAGGTTAGGTTAGGGTTAGGGTTAGGTTCAGGTTTAGTTTAGGGTAAGGTTAAGGTTAGGGTTAGGTTCAGGTTAGGTTCAGGTTAAGGTTAAGGTTAGGTTCAGGTTAGGTTAAGGTTAAGGTTAGGAATAAGGTTAGTGCAACTTGTGATCTGAATTCCACAAGCACACACATGAAATATTCTTGAACTCCCGTCTCCTCTCCAAATTTGATTGGGTATTTGCCTGAACCAATCATAGTTTTTCTGCCCTCAGAACATGTTTGAGTAAGGAAAACTAATGTGCATTTAGGCATTCAGAAGGCTGAGTCATTTTGCCCAACCTAGTGCTTATGTCATGTTGGGACTGTGGAGATAACTGTCGTTTCCCAAACAAGGTAAAGATACACCCCTCTGCAAATTGACAATGGCCTATTGACCCAAAATATTGCGACTGAGCCAACATTGTGGAGCATACTCTAAACCAGATCCACAAAGGGCCTAGTGTCTGCAGGTTTTCGCTTTTACCTTGTACCTGAATGATTGAATGTCACTAATTGGTTAGTATCTCACCTCACCTGGCAGTCTACGTCTTAATTGGGCTCTAATTGAAAGGAAAGACCAAAAACCAGCATACACTAGGCCCTCTGTGGAACCGGTTTGACACCCCTGCTCGGAAGAAGACCACAAAGGAATGCTAGTTTGTGGTCTTCTTCCTTTTTTATCCTCTTTGCAACTGGAACAGCATTATATGTTTAAATGATCCCCCTTTTATAGTGGTGTGGTAGTTTATATCTATTTTGTAATCATTAGTATATATAATTTAACTTGTGTATTCAGTTTATTTGCATATTTCCATTGTTATCTTACCAGTTACCATGATGTCATATGAACTGTATATGACTTTACTGGAAGATAAATTATCGTGTTATTGTATCCATTAACTAAAACCAGTACCTGGTTTTCCTGGTGTGCTAACAATAGTGATTTCAACAGGGAACAGAGATACTTCTCAGACCTGTAAACAACATTCCTTCAGCCTCCCAAAGACAACCTGAAATGGGCACAATGTTCTCTTTCTAACTGTGGTGCCCATCACATCATAAAGCACTGAGATATTGTTGTATCTGCAACATAAATGGAGTTCTTCAAGGTTCTATATTGGATCCATTGTTGTTCAATCTCCACATAAATGACATTTGTAGCAGTGTGAGGATCTGTAATTACATTTTTATGCTGATGACACTGTACATGATGATGCTGCTCCGCCCCCATGCACAAGCATTTGCTGATCTCCAGTCAGATATTTTGCTCTTAAATAAATCTCAGAAGGACATTTAACCAGTGTTGAATTAAAACCGAATATACAGTATACTCTTCTATCTTGTAGAAAATACTAAACAACATGGGCTTCTCATTTCATTTGCAAATTTCTTGAACTTACTTATTGGTTATTTTTCTGTTAATTTACCATAACATGGAAGTCCACAATATAATCTCAGTTTTGTGACAAAAAGTAGTATAAACCAAGGTAAATTAACTCATTAGCATAGCAGAATGTTCAAAACTTGGATAATCAAAAAGAAACAAGATAAAAAACTATCATCTTTTACGTAGGTATTATTACTGGATTTTTAGTGCTGTATGAACAGGCATTCCACAGGTACACTCAAACATCTCCAGCTTGAAGTAGTTTACCCCACTGATAAATTTTCCAGTGTCATATTGTGTAAGCAATTGTATAAGTCATTTAAGTCCAATCTCAACATTGTCCATTCATTGTCAGTCATTTCTACCCAGGACGGATCCTTGACCTTTTGAGTCAAGTGTGTTTACTCTAATACATGTCTATAACAATTTTTCTACTTATCCTACATTTCAACAAGAGGCAGACCCTTATTCCCTTTCCCAGCACTGGCAATTTTCTATGTCCACTTGGTCTTCCTCATCTCAACAATTTTGTAATTTTTTGTCCCTTTTCTAAGTTAATCTTCAGCTCCCTTGGCCCAAACTTAACTATGTGTCCTTTCTTCCTTTACCATACGATTTCGTAATCTTAACGTTCTCTCTTCTGACAAGCTTGTGTGTGCTTCCTTGTTAAGTGTTTTGTTTTTCAGATGTTAGGGACATTGTGGTGAAACTCAACCCTTGTCAAGGTGTTGTGCGTTGTGGTGGTTTAGGGCAGTTGGTTCTAGGGTTCAGCCGTCTGTGTTTCTAGGCCAATTGATATTCATGCACTGAGAGAATATTGTTCAACACGATGCAACTTCTGAAAAACAAGGACACAAAGATTCTTTTAAGTACACAGTAATTTTATTGTCATAGCATTTAGAATTCATTTTTGTCTATGGCTTCATTATTTCAACCATCTATTGTTGGTTTTAAATTTAGCTCTGTCAGAACTCAATGTTCATTTCTAGGTTAATCACAGCTTAAATTATCTTTAAATTTTATTTGGACTACATTTTGTGTTGCAACAAAACATCTGGAATTGTATTCGACTCCCCTGATGGTTTTGTGAGGTTGTCTTGGACTTTCTCCCCTTCTGGAAACATCGCCAGTGCTGTTCCTTCTGCCCTTTGCTTGGCTCCTCCTTCTGTATCCAATGGTTTTGCCTGGCTCCTCGTTCCACCACTGGTCATCAACTGCTATTGCTGGTTGTCTCTCTGCATCCTTAGATGGTTCCTTCTCTGCACTTTGTCTCATCACTGCATTGCTCATCTTTGGACCCATGTGACAGGTGGACAGCGGTACACTGTTTTGCTTTTGGGACACCGGTCAGGGATCGATGGCCAGGATCAACTCGAATTTTATGAAAACAAAAAATTAAGCTTGCACAACTGGTTAGAAAATGCTTTCCATAGAGTGCAGGAATAATCATACTAATTGTTGCCTAAGGATAGAACCCCAAATAAAAACTCAAGGTCAAGGGACCTTTTAGCTATAAGTAAAATCTTATAGCTAAAAGGTCCCTTAAGCATGTTATTCAATTGTTAAAGTAAGAATGCAGGAACTAGTCTTCTAACTCCTTCTTGGGAAAACAGAATAAATTTGAAAAATTATTTGAAAGCTAAATTTTGACTTGGTGTAACTTATTAATTTGGATGAATGTCAAAGATCCTCTTATCCCTTCCTCCTCTTACACGCGAAAAGCATGTAAAACAGTAAACAAATTACTTTCTAATACTTCTCCAATTAGTCCAAAACAACCAACCCCTTAAAATCCCCAACATAATTTTAAGTAAAAGTGTAAGGAAAACATAAAACATAAACATAAAAGAAAAACCCCTTTGTGACAGGTGTCAACATCTTCAATGTCAATAATCAATATCCCATCGCTTTTGTTACCACACTCCTGTGAAAATTTGGGAAGCTCTAAATGTAGAAAGGCAGAAATCAAAATTGGTTGACCATTATCATCAATGCTTAAAATAGATCAAAACCTAACCGCTCACACTCCTAGTGTCCCTAACTATCCTTAACCCTAACTTGCTTTAATTAGTGAACCAGATATTCCTTAAAAGTACAATTAGTAGTTTTTGGCCACCAGTGGGCTCTCAATCAAAACAATAGCAAAATATGTACTTGGATGAGTTCGGGAAGTAGCGTGGGATCATGGGTTTTGTTATCGTCATCAATGACAACCTTCCAGTCTAGCGTCTCCGGCAGGCAAAATGTTCACTGACAAAGTAATGTATTGTTAAAAATATTCTAACTTTATTCATGTTATATTTGGCGGTTCCCTGGAACTTAGTGCAACTAGCGCATTCAAAGATTATATGACGCCATTGACGGAAGACAAAATGAAACGTCCCGTGTCTTCGAATTATATTACAAATTTCTCTGGGTTTGAAAGTTGGTGGAAACATTTAGGATAATGTGAGTACACAACTAAGAAATATATATAATATAGGTATAGTGATGTTTGCTTTTTTAATGCAAAGTACATCTTTTGTTATTGTTTTGGAAAACTACATATTGTACCTTTAAACTATCCCAGCCCCCAGGCTTTAAAGCAATAATCCTAACACCTTTACTTTATGACCAAGTAGTAGGACTAGAGCCTGGACCTTAATACTGTCAAACAATCCATGTTTTATAAATGACTCTGTTCTGAACTGTTCAATTTGTCACTAACCAATCAGACACTAGCACGGAGCAACCCATGTCTCAACCGCCTAAACTCTATAACACATCTTCCGATTAATGCCCAAAAACCACCCATCTTCCAAAGTTTCCCAGTATCATTTTAATACAAAGCAATCCCTAAAAGCGTAACTAAAACCCACAAGTTCCCATTACTCTGTACAGTTAAACAACGAACATGTTAGTCATATAGACCTTAACTAGCAGCCACAGTTTTATAATTTCCAACAGTATTTTAAATCTCTCCCAAACCCCAAGCTATAAATATCCCCTTTTATCACAATTTAATATTTCAACCCAAGTGAATAATTTTGTTGGTCTGCAACATTGCGTGGCACCCCACCATGGCCCAAATTGGGGTCATCTGCTACCGGAGCAGCTCCTTTTGATGGCCAATCACCATTTTCTGTGTGTTTCCTTTCGTGAACTGAATATGGCTAGCTACACCAGGATCAGTCGACGAAAGGACTCTCTCCCCTGCTTTCCTCTCTGCCAGACAACACAAAAAACAATTTCTTGTGTCAATTGATTGTACAACCGTGCAACTGCTCAATGCAAGGCATTATGGTTTAACATTTAAATTCCAACAACTATATTCCCAATTTGAATTTCTTTATGTAATTCTTTTATCCTAAACCCAGACCAGGCAATTTCCCAATCAGCCTTCTCAGTTAAGCGTTTAATCAGTGGTTTGTTTATACTGTTGATCTCCTCCGGGATAGTTTTTGTTGTCTTTATCTGTTTTCTCATACGGGAATGTTTTAGTTTACGAATAAACTCCTCATCATTTTTGTTTTACCTAACCCCTGCCTGATCCTTGTGTGAAACCGTGACACTCAGCTAGTTCGTAAAATGATCTATAAACCCCTCAATATTCAAGTTTATGCCAATTTATTCCCCAAATTTTAATCTGGCTAAATTCCTACTTAGTCCCATGATGACAGTTTCTTAACAACCTATGCCCTAAATCCGTGCATAGATAGCACAAGGTGTCACAGTTTACGTGGGTGTATGGAGAGAGAGACCAACAGGCAGGTAGATGGTGGTTGTTTGAATATTTATTGTATGGAGATCCAGGAGACGGTCTAATACGGTTAGCGGCAGGTGAACAAAGCAGTCGCACAACAATAATACCTATACAGCTTACATGCTCTTATCAGCAGCACGGACACTGAGCTAATGTATAAGTACAGAGTGTACGTATGAAGAACGAAACCACCCACACTCTTTTTACAACAAACAATATAATGACAGCTCCTGGATACAAACAATACATACTCGCGTAACTTCCAATTGACAGTATTCAATGACCGACAACCTCTCTGATCTGGGCAGCATATATGTAGGAACCGTAATTAATTTACAGGACACGGTTGAACGTAATCCTCAATCAAACAGATCTTCGAGGTACCTGCACAACCTAACCTAACACCTATCTGTAAAATGATGCCCAAATCAGAGAGAGGTGTCACATGCATTAAAGGGACATTATACGTAATGCACTGAAATAACTAACATGAATCAAAATAGCCAATATATGAATAAAGAGATCAGTCTTAATTCATGTGCACCAGCCCACACAGGGATGGTCATCACACAAGGCAAAAACATCCTGAATGCAAGCAGTCCTATTGTTCTTCCCATTTTTCATACTAGCTTACAGACAACCAATTTCTCCTGATTTTAATTCAACCTTTGTACACTTATCCCAAAACCTCCAGTGCTCTTGTGCATGCATTTATTCTACGTTATCGTGAGTGACTTGTCTCATTTTGAAAATCTGTTACAAAGCTTAGTAGACCATTAAACTAAATCCAACTTGTAATCCTTTAGCACAATAGAAATGCTACCTCACACGCATAACACACTGTCACATTATCCAACCACAGCCTGTTCAAAGTACAAGGAACTACCCCTTACTAAGATATTGAACACCTGATTTCGTACTTAAACCTCTTGTAATGTTTTTCAAGGTCGTTCTCGGTTGAGAACGTCTGACTATATTTTTCACAAAGCTCAATATTTCCATAAGAACTTTTCTAACCATGCAATTCCAGACAACGATACATTGATGTGATATTTAAATATCTCTAACCAGGGTCAAATCTAATTCTATATAATCACTTCCACATTCCAATGCTTTTCACAACTAGTTTACTCCTGTATGGACTTTATATGTATGAATTCCCTTTTGTGTGTTAGTATATCTAGCAATAATATGTGTGCAGTTTCATAAAGATAATATTCTAAAGTTTCAGTGTGCAGTCATTCTGAATTTTAATTGATCAGTTGTAATGACTAAAGACTATTTTCATTTTTTAAAGTCGAATGCTTTGAAACTGTATGTAAACACCCGACCAATCGTTCAACCTCTGTTTCATTACTCTGTCAATGGCAATCTAATACAGCAAAATTACTACTCAATTATTCTGGACATGGAATTCAAAGGTTGTAATGAAGAGCCCTATGAAGCCCTATGAAGAATAATTTAGACCTGTAATGAAGTTTCTATTCTACATTTTGAAAAAGTTATTGATGATAAAAAAAGCACATTTTCACATTAAAAAAATTGCTTATAAATCCCAAAAATATTTTTTTATTTAATGAAAGGTTGTAAAAGTTGTCCAGTTCTATTTAGAACAAAATGCACCTGTAGGAAAGTTTTTATGATCATTTTTGAAAACGTTATTGCAAATAAATGCGTTTTTACAAAATTTGATCAATTTTTTTAAATCCAATTTTGATTAAACATGGAATTCAAAGGTTGTAAAAGTTGTCCAGCCTTATGAAGAATAATTTGGACCAATAATGAATTTTCTATGCTACCTTTTCTAAAAGTTATTGATGATGAATGCACATTTTCACATTTAACAAAATGCTGATAAATCCCAGAATATTTTTTTCATTAAATCAAAGGTTGTAAAAGTTGTCCAGCTCTATTTGAAACAATATGCACCTGTAGCAAAGTTTTTATGATCAATTTTGAAAAAGTTATTGCAATTAAATGTGTTTTTACAGCATTTGTGTATTTTTTCAAATCCAATTTTGTTTTGACAGGGAATGTAAAGGTTGTAAAAGTTGTCCAGCCATCTGCAGAATAATATAGAGCTGTAATGAAGTTTGTGTAATACATTTATTATTTTGTGAGGTTTTGTTGTTATTATATAAAATGGTGACATGAGTAAATTGCATGTTTCTTTTCTAAACAAACAAATAAACATACCCCAGCAGTCCATGACTAGAATAGAATAGAATAGAATTGTTTTATTTCAGACAGACAGACAGACTTGCATTAACAGCAATTGAGCTGACCACCAACAGTATATTTACAAATCCTATCAGCGGTCTGAAACAGGTGTAGGCTGAAGCTCTCGCTTATATTGCCTACCCTTTTTAACACCTATAATTTTTATACTATAAATTGTATTACAATTTAGTGTTTTGCATCAATCTGTAGACAAACAAAGTAAACAAAATACAAAAACTTTAGAATTGTATATTTAGTACAGTTGCACAACCCAAATAGCAACGAGCTCAGCTAGCTCACGTATCACTCTTTAAATGAATTCATATAGTTTCAGTACATTATTTTTAAATAGTTTTTTCAACTTACTAAGTGTCCCACATATTTTTAATTCCTTATGACAGTTGTTCCATAGATTTACACCTTTAACTGAAATACAATGATATTTTGCATTGGTCCTAACTTGGTTCTTTTTGAATATATAAGTTCCCCTTAAGTCATGTTGACATTCTCCTGCTGTAAACAACCTTTGGATACCTTCTGGTAAGTTGTGATTTTTTGCTTTGTACATGATTTGTAATGTTTTTAGTTCTACTAATTCTTTAAACTTTAAAGCCTTTAGGTCAATAAAAAGGGAGTTTGTTGGCTCTGTACGTGGTTTTCTTTATTATTCGCATAGCTCTCTTTTGAAGCACAAAGATTGGTTTAGTGTTTGTTTTGTATGTATTTCCCCATACTTCCACACAATAGGTAATGTATGGAAGCACAAGGGAACAATACAAAGTATATAATGATTTTTCATTAAGAAAATCTTTGACTTTATGTAATATTGCAACTGACTTTGATATCTTGTTCTTCATATAGGATATATGAGGCTTCCAATTTAAGTTATTGTCTATAAAATTTGATGGACTAAATGTTGTACTCATGAAAAAACACTTAAATGAGGAATGATAACAGTATTCAATGGTACAATACATTTACACCAAAAGTCTGTTGAATGTCTGTTGAATCTCTGAATATAAAACTAACTTTACCTCGGTCCATATGGCACACTAGACTATTTAATTAAGAGTTCATCAATGATTATCTACCGTACCAACAGGACAAGCGATCCGTGAATTCTAGAGTTATTGATCAACTGTCCTATAATGAAAACAGAGACCTTTAGTGTATTCTAGTGTAGTGGCCTATCTTTAGACATGAACTGTATAATTTTAACTTAAAATTAATTAGCACCAGAAACTTATTTATAACGCAGTTCACATAATAAATCACACACCCAGTAGTTTAAAACCGTTTTGGAAGAATGCGCTATAATTGATGAAATTGACCAAGGACTTCTACCGAAACTTAAAAATGATTTCCTCTAAGTGGGCTTGACACAGCGTCTCTGTCTGCTCAACTATCCAATTACAAGTATTCTACCGTTTTAGATTATTTGCCAAACAAGCATTCATTAATTAATTACGCTCACAATTCTTTGTTCAAAACCTTCTTAGTATCAGTACCTATTGCACACACTAACTAATTTGCTAATTTAAAAACTCACTTTCTGTTTAAATTCTATGGTTCACGATCTGTATGTTAATATCAGGTGTCATGGTGTCAGCTGTGCAAGGCACCAGCCAGCTTGTCAGGAGCAGCTGGGGTTAGGTGTCTTGCTCATGGACACCCTGACACTTGGGGTTGAACCACCAACCTTCCGGATGCTAGACAACCTACTAGATCCACTGAGTCACTGCCGCTACCAAGATGACATCATCAACAGCGAACTTAATACTGATTTCCTATTGGCCTAAAAAAGGATAGCATTCAGTTTGAATCTCACTAGTGGCTAATAAGACAACAATGTATCAGTTCCAGGGCGTCGGTTAGTCTGGGTTTTCTAAATGTTAATTCTCTTGGCTTCACCTCCTATGAGAAAGCCTCAGAAAAACACCTGGCTGTATTTTGTTTTCCCCTTTGGCCATCCTGCATTCTTAATTTAAATGAACACTGCCCGTCCCCTTCCTCCTAAGGAACAATCTACATTTTACAGTGAACCCATTTCTTCAATATTGTATAAGTCACTTTTCCCAAAACTGTATAACTTTGTCTTTTGCTGCAGTTTTCACACGGTTCATGGCTTGTAGAAAATGCTAAGCAAAATGGGCTTCTCATTTCATTTGCATATTTTGAACTTACTTATTGGTTATTGTACTGTTAATTTACCATAACAAAGAAATCCACAACAATAACTACACAGCTCCCGGTGAACAGGGGAGGGCGCCACTACTTCATAAAGCACAATACATTTAATAATAACTAAACTTACAGTACATCAGCATTGGCCATACATGAACACGACATACATAACTAAATATACACAATAAAAGAAATGCAGAAATATATACATATTTATGCAATGAGTCCATATCTCAGTCCACTGCCACACCATTTCATAGTGGGAAAGTGTGACAAATACTTACTCTTCTACTATTACTACAGTATTTAAAGTCAAATGCCTCTCCATACCAATTCCTCTTCAAATATTTTATGTCCTCTTTTTTAAAATGTAACTCTTGCATCTGCCAATAATGT
>JACXGM010038129.1:0-10912 GCA_016801145.1 Umbra pygmaea
TACAGATGGCAGATGGCCTGTAGAGTGAGAGGATGAAGTTAAACATTACTGTGCATTGGAAGGTGATAGTGGGAGAGGATGTAGGTGATTTTACAGATGGTGGTGGGAGATGGCATTTGAGTGACACATTCGAGATAGATATACAAAATAGCAGCAAGAAAGGAACAAACAGAGAATGCAGACGTTGACACACACTGTTCAGGACAAAGATCAGAACGAGGGAATGACAGACGAGAATCAAGGGGGAAACCCCAGGAGAAGAAAGGTGAAGGAGGAATATGTGAGCGGTAGAGGTGGGGGGTTTCTGTTTCAGGAGAAACAAATCGTTTAAAAGATGGGGGACCCTGCAGCTGCTGTGTTGGAGGGGGCATCGGGGCAGGCGCTTTGGTGGCACGGGTCTGAGGATTTGGGAAATGCAACAAATCAGCCTAAACCAAACAGCAGCTAATCCTGTGGATCCAGGAAGGATTGGATTTCAGCATCCTCAAACCCTGTTACCCAGGACCACTGCAGGGAGATGGGTGGGAGGGACTGCCCAAGCACAGGTTTGATCATACACTGGACAAAGGCTTCCTGAAAAAAATCAGATCCAATATAATATTGTTACTATGCACTCACTACTCTCTTTTATATAGGGGAACTTAACATTTAAATGTTAACTTGGCTAATATGGCAGCACTGTATGGCAAATATAATGGCCAAATAGCATTACAACTTTATATTTGTAATTTCCTAATCAATATTTTATGTATTTCTATTTAAAATGCATATTTCAATTTGCCCTTTTATGGTAAACCCACTATGAAATCAAGCTAATTAGAATCATATTCCGTGATCATTTGAATACGATAAACACTAGATAAATATATGCATTTCGTAAACCAATGGGAAATGGCATCAACATCCTTATACCGTTATCTCACTTCATTGATTTTGTGTAGAGAATCCTAAAACGAAAGGATTTGGCAGCTAAATTGGGAGAAAGCACCAAAGCTTCAGAAGACAGTATAGTATCCCCAGATGAAACATTCCACCCCGTGCCCCCACCTCCCTCAGACATTGGTTATTGATTTTGACATCTGGTGCAGATGAGCCGGGCGGTTATGAATGGCCAAGGTAGTGTTCAATGACCCTTTAATGCTCACATAACGCTGCAGGGAAATGGATTTCAGATAAACATTATGAGACTCTGCGTCAATAAAGAGCATCGTTTATGAATTTTGTTTGTTTCAACTGTGGCCCCAGTGTCCACTGGAGTGGGGCGCTACTGTAGCTACCGGGGGAAACACACTGACAGATAGGGATGACAGGGTTTTACATTTTCTCCCTCTCTCTGTCTCCCAGACTCTCTATCTATCTGACCTGAGGAGTTTTTATGTGTCTGGGTCTCAGCTGTTGATGCAAGCAGGCAGTCAGGCTGAGTAGGCAGGGCCAAGGGTCCATTATGACAGTGGTGGAAACAGCTGCCTACGGAAACATTTGTTGCCTGGTAGAGGCAGAACGTCTTTAGGAAAACACGCTGCAGCGCCATGGGTAACATTGTTGGGATAACATATTGAGGCAGGGTTAAAATATTTAAGCCACCAAAATTGGCTGTCTAAATGTCAAGGACCCCACAAGTCCAACACCCCAACCCACCCTTCATCCTGAAGCCTCATCCAAAACGATCATCCCTCCTTAACTCACTCTTTGACCATCGTCACTGAGACCAGCTAAACTGGCCCAGACCAGGTGAAGCCTCACGTGCCTCAGTGCAGTCAGAAGGTTTCTGGCATCGCACTGGCAGAGAAACACAGTGCCCACCTCTGTAGAGGCATGCAAGGGCCTAGCCGTTACCCCCTAACACCGATAAATCATGGCTTGTTATTGATCCTTGTTCTAAACAGCCATTCTGTTCTTTTGTACAGCATGCACTGGAGCAGCTCTGGAGTAACCAGTATGCCTGTAAATCTGGCTGTTTAGACCATAACACACATCTGCTCTTAATGATACCAACCTTGGCCTAATATATTGGCCCAGGCAGCAGTAGTGAAACCGAGACATCATCCTTTGCCGTCATCGGGGGCTTGGGATGTTTTCCAGATGTTAACGGGGTGTGCCTCATTTGTCACGTTGCTAGCCTGGTGGAAGGTGTTGTGTTGGGGACTAGATCAGATGTTCGGAGTGACCTCAATGCCAGTCGCGGTCCATGTCTGGTTGTTGGTGAAAGTGGCTGAGGGGTACGGTGGGCTTGGCTAAACGTCTGGATGGAGTGGCCATCGTCATCTGAGAGTCACTGTCTCTTGTTTCAGACACAATCGATTGATCTTCTGCTTTTATTTATTTATCTCCTATTAGACGAGACAAGGGGGGGCTTTTAGACTCAAAACGAAACCAGACGTTTTGTCTTCTCTTTTTTTTATAAGCAGTTGACTTGAATACCAACTGACGCATATGCAAATGGCCTCCTTAGTATTCTGGCATCATATTGTTGCAGAGAATATCAATCAGAGCTTTCGACGCACCAAAGCAGGAGAGTGGCGCCCAGACAAAATCAGCCATGTATCAGCGTGCTGCCATACTGCTGTGAAACAAGGCCAACACAAAGACATACTTCCTGTCAATCTCCAAAGTGTTCCCGCACCGGAGCGAAGATGAATCTCTGGACCCCTCGTCCTGTCTAATGTTGGATGTGTATGTGCATGGTGTATTGATTTGTACTGTTCGTAATGAATGTGCTTATTCATTCGCAGTCTCCTTATCATGAGAAATTGAAAGTTCTTTATAGAAGGTTTATTCATATCAATGTTGTAGTTACTGTAGGTACTCTATATAGCTACTGCAGTCACTCAATACTATGTTCATATTCATAATGCTATGTGTTACAGCTATTTCAATCTTTAATCTCTGTGATTCTCTGAACCTGTTCACCCTTCGCCCTCCCCTCTCATTCACCCAGCTCATGTTTCACTACCTCCTTCCTCTTTTCTCCTCTCTCCTCCCACCTCTCTTTCTCCTGTCTCTACTCAGTACTCTTGGCCAGATGGAACACTAACATGGTTATCTCCATAACAACGACCACATAGTGCATCATCTCTGTCTAATGTCAAAAGTCCATGTGCTGCAATTCATTTATTCTTTCTTTCTTTCTTTCTTTCTTTCTTTCTTTCTTTCTTTCTTTCTTTCTTTCTTTCTTTCTCTCTTTGTATGTTTGTTTCTTTCTTTCTCTTTTTCTTTCTTTCTTTCTTTCTATCTTTCTTTCTTTCTTTCTTTCTCTCTTTCTTTCTTCTCTCTTATTTTGTCCGCACCTCACATTTCTCTCCTCAGTATTCTTTCCTTAATACCCTCTTGTCACCCTCTCAACTCCCCCCCCTCCCTCTTCTTCCCTCTCTCTCACTCTGTCTCATATTCTTTATAGTTTCATAGTAGTCTCCTATATGTGACCCTTCCGGTAACCCGATTAAAGACCCCACGTTAAGCTGAATGAACAAGAGGGAGATTCTATTAACCCTGGAAGCTGATGAAGGCCAATGGTGCCTGTGTTTAAAGTGCAACTGGCGTCCCCTTATCGCCTCTTCTCTGACCAACACAGGTGCAGTGTTTTTGAGGTCAGATAGGATGAGATGTGTTGTGGTGTTTGTCTATCGCTGGCCTTGATCGGCACTGGAAAGGAGATGGTTCTCTACGGATGTATGAATCTTTGTTCATAGTTATGGTGCATATTGGTTCTTTGTTTATACTACTGAAAGGCATGGTCAGAGACCACCTCACTACTCCTGTACCAGTTTTCTACATGGGGATTAAATTCTAGTGGACCTATTGCTTCTAGAGACATTTCACAAACTTGACACGTTACAAATAAAATGGCCCTGATGCACCCTTTGTTTTATTTTCAAATAATCACTCATAGAGTAGTCTAGAGACAGGAAGAAGAGCTGATGGGTTTGGGGTTAAATGTCATGTGCTGGGGGTCAAGCATGTCAGGATTAAGCAGCTCTTAAGTGAAATGGTGCTGTCTACAGAATGTTATAATTAGGTTTTTCTGCAGAGCATCCATTTTGAAAGGAAGTTCCAATGATGTGACATGCCTCTATGAGCCTTAAGAACACCCTTGATGATATGATACATGCATGTACTTATCTATACACAGTCTCTGGGAATTTACAGGAAGTGTGAATAGAGTGGGTCTCTGAATGGCAAGAGTCACACACATGTCCCAAAATCCACTATTTCTATGTATTGTACTGTTGTTGACCAGCTCATATAGTCCCATTATGCTGTGGTCTATTAGTCTACTAGAGAACATTGGTTTGGTATGAACCCAATATCTTCATTCCCTCATCCAGTGTTTCCATCTGTATTCAGGGTAAAATGCAGTCCCTCTGCTCTGTCCCTGGGCTCCCGTGGCAAATGGGAAAAGAAAATCCATTTATTCTGAGAGGCCAGGAGGGTCCAGAGGGGAAACAGAGAGAGAGAGGGAGTTCACCCGCAGCCCTGTCACTGGCTAAGGCCTCCTGTCGCTTTACCTTCCAGCAGCACTCAGCCTCCAGGAGACAGTCAATGGCCTCACCACACCTGTCTGTCTCTCTATAGGACCTCAACAGTAACACACACCTAACTTGTCTGTCTGTCTACAGTATTTCAACATAAACACACATAACATTTCTGTCTGTCTACAGTACCTAAACTGTAACACACACCTAACCTGTCTGTCTGTTTACAGTATTTCAAAAGAAACACACACCTAACCTGTCTGTCTCTCCACAGTGTTTCAAACTTAACACACACCTAACCTGTTTGTCTTTTACAGTATTTCAACATAAACACACCTATCCTGTCTGTCTGTCTACAATACCTCAACTGTAACACACACCTAACCTGTCTGTCTCTGTCTACAATACCTCAACTGTAACATACACCTAACTTGTCTGTCTCTCTGTCTACAGTACCTAAACTGTCTGTCTCTCAGTCTACAGTACCTCAACAGTTAAACACACCTACACCTGTCTGTCTTTATGTCTACAGTACCTAAACTGTAACACACACCTAACCTGTCAATCTCTATGTCTACAGTACCTCAACTGTAACACACACCTACACCTGTCTGTCTCTCTGTCTACAGTACCTCAACTTTAACCAACACCTACACCTGTCTGTCTCTCTGTCTACAGTACCTCAACTGTAACACACACCTAACCTGTCTGTCTCTCTGTCTACAGTACCTCAACAGTAAAACACCACACCTATCTGTCTACTACACACAGACAATCCCCTATAAACCCTACTGTGGAGTTTAAAACCAGACACACTTTTCTATCTCAAATTGTGCACTTTTTCAAATAAACCGCCCCCTATTGCTGACTCCCTGGCTAGGTGAAATCCCTGCCTCTGCCCAGGGGACTGAGACAAGTGCCTTCCCAGGTGCACTGGCCTCAAAACCCCATGCTGGGTAGTGTACTGTATCTTTATCCCCTCTGGCCCTGTGAGAATGGAGGGCACACTGATCCTGTTAAACTGAGCAGGGGTGTAGAGGAGCATGGCGAGGGACATGGAGTGGAGCATAGCCGCCACACTGATTTGCCGGCCCAGGTCCGTTATGTTATGCCTCCACACAGGGCCCACAGGAGAGGAGCTTTTCTACTACACACGCTGAACCCAGGGGGCATAGAGACAGGGGCAGCAGTAGGGACGGGAGACTGCTTCCATTTCCTATCGTTTTTATCACTCTCCTCCGTGCTGGGCTGGGATGATCTCACCATACCTTCCCCGCTTCAATCCCCCCGTCCATCTCTCCATCCGCCTAGGTCCAGAACTAGCAGACTCCACAATATCTCAATATCCTCTGCTTTTCTCCGGGGGAAAAACAGCTTGCAGGTGGAGGACATAATGCTGCCTGCCTGGCAGGCTGACCAAATAAGATAAGGGAGCTCGGTATGGTGTGGCGCCCCTGGAGGGCGGGGCCAGGTACTGCCACTGTTTGAAGTGTCAACCACACCCCAAAGCCAGCATGTTTCGGCTGTAGTCATCTATGCTCTTTCACATGCACCAGACACACCTAAGAAAATTTTAATCCACAGTCCAGGACCCATTTTATATTTGTGGCTAGGACAGCATTCCAAATTGCATCTTTTTTTCCCTACATAGTGCACTACTCATTAACCTGACTACTGACAATGTCGCTGGAGCACAAATAGACCAGGACATACCTGCTGATGATGTCGCCTTCCCAGGACGACAATGGCCAAGTCCCAGTTAGAGGCTCAGCAAAGGCTAGAATAGAAGGCTCAGTTGGGTGCTACAAAAGAGGTCCTTAGACCACTGTAGCCCTTTGAAGACCCTGTGAAGATCCTATAAAACCATGTGAATCCCTTATGGAAGACCCTATGAAAGTGTAGTGCCTCTGATTTTGATTTATAATACACAGGAGCTAGACATCAAGACTGTGGTTACGAGCAGTAAAACTAAATGATTCACTACAGGAGACCTTGTGTATGAAAAGTAGAATGGACAGCACATTTATTATAGAATTCACACCAGCTCAACAAAACAGGGAAATAAAATAGAGCTCTTTTTGAAAAATAAAAATAAAGGATCAAAATATACATTATTCTCTACCCAGGTGGGATGAGATAAAACAGTTCCACATCATCTGACTCAGAAGACGTGCAATCCGAAAGCTCAACCACTCTTCATGAAAGGATCCAAAACCACGGGTCACAGGGCTTCCAATCGTTCCCTTGAAGTAAACCTGTCGGGCTTACCATCAAAATCAATTATGAAATCTGTAGACTTGCTCTTAAACAAAAACCAATCACAGCTTCAGTAAAGTCACAAAAAATGATGTCAATTATGAAATAAAGGATTAAAAAGGACTTCTCTTTATTTACCAGGAGCTCTTGTTTAGCAAATCATTCGAATGGTTGAATTTCCACTGTCTGACTAAAGTGGCAGAAGGAGCTCGCTTCACAAGAAATGCAATCAGCATTCCTGGATTAACTATATAGTGACCTTGTAATATTATGTGGGCTACAAAAGCCTTATGAAAACCCTATGAGGTTATGGAAAACCTTGTGAAAACATTATGAAGAACCTAAAAAGACCTTATCAAGGGGCTATGACCTGTGGTCATACCACAAGTCTTGCAATGCTGCTTGAAGCTGCAAGCTTGTATTCAAATGCAAATATCAGTCTAGCAGTCGAAAGATTGTTTGGGACCAGATTGGCTGAGATTGTGATTTGATTGACCTTTAACAAATAAAATTATTTAATGTTTAAAGCAGAGTCTCTGTGTTTCACGACGTTAAAAGTATTGGTACAGTTTAAATTGTTTAAAACAATATCCACTAAACATGTTTATTCAGTATGTGGTTTGACATCTTTCTCCTTCATGAAATCTGCAACCCATTGGCCTCTTCTCTGGTAATGTTCAGCCAGGCCTGTAAAGCAGGAATCTGCATTTTGTAGTTTGAATTTGAAGGTGTTTTCCCTGAGTCTCGTCTTCAGCAAATGAAAGGATGTTCAATTTAGATTTAAATCTGTGGAAATGTTCTGTCCCCTATTTTGCCGTGAAAACTTTACAGTTGCTATGGAAGCATTTTTATGGTCATTGTCTTGTTTTATGTTGAAGCCTGGTCCAATGAATTTGAAGGCATGTGCTTGTACACGGGACTTGGTGTATTAAAAACAAGTTACTTGAGACTTTACCTGTGGCCATTCTGTTTAAGGCTGTTTAATGCACCTTGCAGTTTAGTTGGCAGGCAGTTGATTACAAGTTTGATTCCAACAAGTGGTGAGATACATTACCGTTTATGGAGAAAGGTATGTGGACACCGGACCATCACAGCCCTATTTAAGCTTGTTGGATATCTCAGTCCAAAACAATGGACATTAATATGGAGTTTCCTAACAAAGTTTTAATATTTGACACTTTCCCAGATAGCAAGGACAAGCTGATCATGCTTTTACCCCAGTCCGGTCACAGTTCCCCTTATGCTGTGTATGTTCTTGTTCCTGCACTTTGGGTCATACGACTACATCACATGACTACATTACATGTTTTCCGTTCTCCAATAGATCTTCATAAATGTTCCACAGCTGATTCCAGTCATTATTATCCTGTCTATTTAAGTTGGGCTTGAGTGTTGTCAGTTTGTCGGTTATTGTTCCTCTGTCTAATCCGGGGTGCATGTTTAAAGTAATGTTCGATTGCTACTGTTTTGCGTCTCGAGGCAGTCTTTTGTTACGGAGTATTTCTAGAAATTGAATATACATTTTCTTTCACTTGAAGCCTTCACATTTGTCTCAGGCATTTCAGCACCATGGACCACAACAACTATTATTCTTAGTATCAGTCTATCTGTGACAGGTCCCTAAACTTAGTAGAGAGCCGTAAATTCGTCTCAGCGGGAAATTGTAAAAATGTCAAATGAAATAATTTTCAAAATGGTTGTTGGCTTTTTGGATAATTGGTAGCCCCACTGTAGCAAAACAGCCTAAACATTTGCATGTCTAATTGGGCAAGTCACACATAAAATTTGCTGGTCCGCCATTGAGCCGATTGACCTGTCGGTGCACCATCTTTGGAGGACCGCTGGTGGACCTATCAATAAAAACAAAGTATTTTATTCAGTAAACCCTAAATTAATAAGATTTTTTTAAACTAAATTAAACAAATTTGTATAGATTCATTGATTTTACAAAAATCAATAAAGACATTTTTCAACAAATCAAAAGTTCAACTAAGTAGGTCAGTGTCATGCAAGATTGCGGTCATCTCCCAGCTGATACGAAAGGCGCTGCAATGAGCTACAGCCATCTGGGAAGGGGGTGAGGCAGCGCTATCCTCCTACACCACCTTCTTGGCTTAATTCACTGTGGTATTTGATCACCCTACAGAGGGCAAGGAAGGAGGTGAGTGTTCATCTACACCAAGGGGATGGGCCGATGTCGGAGCATTTTATGAAATTCAGAAGGGTAACGGCGTCCTCTGGACAGAATAACCATGCTTTGCCTATAGGAGAGCTTTTTCCTATTAGAAAACACAGAAAATCGCAGCTTGGTCTAGCTCGTGTCGGAATACGTGTCTCCCCTTGGTCTGTGGTTCCACGTTGGTTGGGAGTTAGATAGCTGCCCTCCAGCCCGACATACCCAGTGAGTATTCAGCTTGCCTGGATGTGATTTCACATTCACCCTCCATCTGTCTCCCTCCTCACAGACCCTGGGACTGCGCCAATGACATGACGGAAGGGAAGAGGCTCACCGCGGGATCTACTCCCTTTCGGTGGTGGAGATGGAGGCTACGGAGAAGTATGCGAGGAAAGCCTTGAGGCAGGGGTTCATCTGGAATGCTTCCTGTCCTGCCTCTGCCAGCTTCTCCTTCATGGCGAAGAAGGACATGGGACTGAAGCCCTGCATTGAATACCGTGGACTTGAAGACATCACCATCAAGTACTGGTACCCTTTGTTGCTCTTAGCCATAGAACAACTGCACATGGCACACTACTTCACCAAGTTGGACCTGAGGAGTGCCTAGAAGCACTACCTCAGGTCATTAGGAAAACCACGTCAAGCCCTACAGTTTTGCCAATGCACCCTTGGTTTTCCAATGTTTTGTGAATGACGTGTTTTAAGAAGGGGCATCAGTAGAACCGGTCATTCATGGCTCTAGCCCCAGACTATGTTTCTTTAGCCCCCAGTGTTCTGCGAGCTGACATAAACACAGCGATGAAATCAATATTTGCAAGGTGATCTGATAAGTGCTTTGTGAATGGTGACTTCTGCATGCGCTGTAATTCAATTGCGCCGGCTAGCAGGAATGATTGTCCATATCCATCAATGCATTTCAACATGGTACTGCATTGTTGAACTTGAAACTAATAGGCAGAAACAAATTTGTTTTTTAAAAATCATTTTTAATTCATCCGGCACGGGC
This sequence comes from Umbra pygmaea, assembly GCA_016801145.1. Lineage (NCBI taxonomy): Eukaryota > Metazoa > Chordata > Actinopteri > Esociformes > Umbridae > Umbra > Umbra pygmaea. The sequence goes on from JACXGM010038129.1 coordinate 9,911, forward strand.
GGGAGAATACCATGCTACAATTAATAAAACTATTAATTTTGTATTAGTTTCCTGTTCTTGGATAGTAAAACACTTTAGTAGTTGTAATAATGGCAGTACTTAGTTACATTGTAGTCTAAGGATTTGACCAACTGAACTAGTAGCTATATTTTGTATGAGGTTTATAGGATTATTACTTGTAGATGGTAGTTTCTACAATATCAAAGTTTTTTTAAATAGTGATGATTAAAAAGTCGATCCTTTCTAAATTTCTCTCCGTTGTAAATTTTTTATTTCGATGTAATGAGTTAAGAGATAAACTCTGTGAGGATTATATCTGTGCCATTCCATATTATTAGGAAATCATCTATATATCGTTTCCAAAGAATGACATAATGGTGACATGTATGTTCAACATCAAAAATACAAATCTTTTCCCAATGCCCCTATGAATAGATTGGCATAGTAAGGGTCAAAAGCCATAACCATGAAAAAGCCTAAATGAATTAATTAAGCATGTGAATATAAATGCAAACACTCATTTCCTCATTTCCACTAGTAAATAAAATGTTTATGTTGTCGTTTGCATATGTGGTTTAAGTACCTTACACTTTTGTTCTGTAGATTTCCTTGGAAAAATTAACTCATTGCGACGTCCATTGTAAGGTTTGTACAGAACGTCAGTGTTTACGTCAAAATATTTTCTAAATTGTTCACTTGACACTGCAGTTTTGTCTGTGGGATTAATTTCAGTTGCCTTTAAAAACTAAAAAACTAGATAGTTTTTTGTACTTGACTTAATTTCAGAAACATGCACTTAATTTAATGTAGCAGTATAGGAATAGGGTTGTCAAGCTGCAATGAATTGCACCTGCCAACCACTAGGGCCGCGGTACATAAGTACGACCATCTCCCCACACTCCGGATGAAGCATCATTTCCGGGTCAGTTGTGCGTCCGTGTTGCTAATGTTCTGCGCAATAGCGTGTGTCTGTGCAGGGCAGCGACTGAGTGCTTGGTGGCA
>JACXGM010038130.1:0-10945 GCA_016801145.1 Umbra pygmaea
TTAGCCTAACATTATTGTGTGATCCTAAATAAACTTTGGGCACTTTTGGTTGTTTCGATAACCATTAAATCAAACAGTCACAGACTCACAGTTTTTGCAATAAAAGCAATAATAGTTCTGTTAATATTAAGAATTTATTGTCGTCTTGTCTTTCCAACAAATAAAAGAAAAGTATCGATAACAGTATCGATAAAGACTCTGATCGTTTTATATCAATAAAAATTAACGATCCCCATCCCTAGGCGCATGAGAACAAATGCTCAGAACCGGCCATAGCTATACGCAAGTACCGTTCACCTGGCAACACTACTATGCCAGCAATGCGGGCGGTCTACTGTGCTAGCAGTCATTTTAAGGCATTACGATAATCATTGTTAATTCATTATAAAGCTAGTGAATTGTAACCAAATGCAATCGTATTGTGTGTAAAGAACCAATGTGTGTGATAGCAAAAACATATTTAACATGTTTTAATAACTTTTTTGTAAAACAGTAATAAATATGTAGTAGCCTACACACAATTTGATTGAATATATTGTCAGTGTATTACATTCACTAGAGACTGTTTTACACAAATTTTATCAACACATGAACATGAACCAACTACATATTCAATGTAATTATTGTAATGAGTTATGAGCGCTATTATTTTTAAAAGGAAAATCCGAGTTTGTGTTGCTGGTATAATAAGCCGCTTTCCGACCAAGTAGTTACAGGAACGTTATAGGAACAGTCCACTTCTAAATAATTCTACTAAGTACTCTCCCCCAAAACCGGTTTTGCTATTTGCATTCACACTGGCCAAGTGGCCATAGGAACTGGTAGGAGGGGTAAGGGTGTGACAGAAGACACATAGCGTTGTAACTAGACTTTAGCGTAACGCCATATACAACAATATTTCACTGTTGAATTAGTATTGGTAGTACAACTGGGTGTATGATTGGAGATAAGTGTGTAAATCTTATGTATGCGGATGATCTGGTTGTTTTCCGCTCAAGTTCTAACAGCTGCTTACTCTTTGTTCTGATTACAGGGTTGAAAATTACATCCAATACAATTAAAAAAATAGAGTGTTGTATTGATATCTCCTCATAACAGAGTTTGAATGAATAAAAAATAGAGTGTTGTATTGATATGTCCTCATAACAGAGTTTGAATGGTGGCAGTTAAAGACTGAGCTGGAGTACTTAACAGAAAAACAGAGAAGACGAAGACTCCAGCGTTATATGACGGAAGTAGAGGACCAGAACGCAACAGGCAATTCCCTCTACCTTCAAAAGTAGCAAAATAATATTTGACCATTTGCGCTACAAGCATTCCCTCGGAACTTGTGTTCAGTGCTGCAGGTAACGTTGTTACGTCTTTCAGGGCCTCCCTTAAACCTGACAAATGCAGTTTTTTCTAGCAAAAAATATGAAAGCTGCTATGTAAGACCATAGCCTAGTCTATATTTAATTTTGCATTTATTTATTTATAAACGTGTTCCTTACTATGTTCAATTGCCTTAGCCTCTGGTGTGTGTGCGAAAGTCTGTGTGTGTGTGTGCCTGTGTGTGTGCCTGTGTGTGTGCGTGTGTGCACGTGTGTGTGCACGCAGGCAATTTTTTATTTATTTATTTAACCTTTATTTAACCAGGTAAGTTGACTAAGAACAATTTCTTATTTACAGCAACGACCTAAGAGCAATTAGGGTAAAGTGTCTTGCCCAAGGACACAACGACATTTGACTCAGTCGGAAATCGAACTGGCAACCTTCTGACTACAAGTCTGACTCCCTACCCACTGAGCCATCTGCGCCCCAAATTTATAGCGGTATACCGCACTACCGTGGGATTTTCTTGCTTTTCAACTAAGAAAAAATCCATACCGCCCCAGCCCTAGTGTTCACTGTATGCCGCAGTTTGGTGAGGCTGCCTGTTTCCCCCTGCACGCCCTGTCTCCCTAGTCTTTCTACTGTCCTGTCAATAAAATATCCTTAAAAGGTTGTTCACAGGCACAGTGTTGCCACAGACGCTTGTAGCTGGATAGATGTTCTTTATGAAGTGGGTGACTCGGGCATGACTAGTTGTAAAGTATAGGTGTTTGTTTACATGATCAAACATCAGAATGAATACTCTGTTTGGACCTGAGTTTCGCAGTGTTTTAATTGACTAAAATCCGAAGATGACGTACTTGACTTCAAGGCCAATTTAAAACAGTCGTTGTGCCAGGCTTGTGTGCAGCATAGCCCGGGGACGAGGTTTGGCAGTGAATAAAAGGCGCTCGTTCGTCAGACCAAGTCACACAAGTCATACACAGTAAAAACTGGAAATGTGCACACTATGAATGCTTGTGTTATTCTACTCTGTATCGTTTTAAGGTGAAAGTATTCGGTAGGCAGGAGGCCACGATGCTTTGGCTGTTGCTTCAAGGTTCTCAGATGGTTCTGTACCCTTCTCTTACAAAACAAGCTGAAACACAAAGATTCTTCAGTGACGCTACTTTACAAAGCTTTAGACATTTTTAAGAAGCGCTCTTCCAATTTCTACATGGACGTTTGAATACTATTAAACTTTCACTCTATTGATAGTGAGAGCAAAGCTTTTTTAAATATGTCAAATGGTGTTATGAAACACTGTAAACTTCTTCACTGTTCAAATGACATTACACACTTCCACATGCCCACCCACGTCTCTCCTATATATACCAACGCTCATTCTTTCTACCTCTGGTTCTATACCTCCATCCAAACCCTGCTTCAAGAATGCCTGAACGTGTGCTGCATTTATCCTTTTGTTCCCACTCCATCCATGTTCATAGACACGGTATTGTGGTCTGTTGACGTTGTGTTTGTCTCTCCTCAGGAACCTGCTCCCCATCAGCCATGTCTGCACTGAGGACGGGGAGGCACCCATGGTGCTGCTGCCTTATATGAACTGGGGCAACCTCAAACTGTTCCTGAGACAGTGCAAGCTGGCCGAGGCCAACAACCCACAGGTGAGCCCCTAGTCTCAAACTGTTCCTGAGACAGTGCAAGCTGGCCGAGGCCAACAACCCACAGGTGAGCCCCTAGTCTCAAACTGTTCCTGAGACAGTGCAAGCTGGCCGAGGCCAACAACCCACAGGTGAGCCCCTAGTCTCAAACTGTTCCTGAGACAGTGCAAGCTGGCCGAGGCCAACAACCCACAGGTGTGCCCCTAGTCTCAAACTTGATTTACATATCAGCTGACGTGCTTGAGATGATGTCAAGCGTAAAAGTGGCACAGATACTGATGTGTTTATTACCTGCTGAGCTCAGCGTATTGCCTGGGTCCCTTGAGGGGACAAACACACATTTGTGCTAGGTGACCCCGGGGGTTCCTGAGCACACAGACACAATATTCGTGAACAAAGCACACTAATTATCTTGTATTTTTAATTTGAGATATTTGTATCTTATTTTTAGAATTATTTACTTATTATGTTAGATTATTGACATTGTTTTGTTCTCAGTGCACTGGCAGATTTAATCTTATTTAGGTACTTACTGTCTTGTTTTTGGAGTGCACACTGACAGGGCCTCATCACACACCTTAACGCACACCGACTGGGCCTCATCACACACCTTAACGCACACCGACTGGGCCTCATCACACACCTTAACGCACACCGACTGGGCCTCATCACACACCTTAACGCACACCGACTGGGCCTCATCACACACCTTAACGCACACCGACTGGGCCTCATCACACACCTTAACGCACACCGACTGGGCCTCATCACACACCTTAGCGCACACCGACTGGGCCTCATCACACACCTTAGCGCACACCGACTGGGCCTCATCACACACCTTAGCGCACACCGACTGGGCCTCATCACACACCTTAGCGCACACCGACTGGGCCTCCTCACATTATTTTAAGCCAGGTGACAGAATCCAGCTTTAGGTGGAGCAGCTAAATGCTAAAGGGAATAATTGAACAACCAAGTAATTTTTCCATCACAAGGCTAAGCTTGCTGCTCAGTCTCTGTACCTGGTGTGTTTGGGATAACAGAACGCTAGCAGCTCTTCATACCTACTTTAGGTAATTGTTTGGCCTGTTTAAGATGCACTCACAATGTTTTATTTTTCCCGTAGTGCTGTCATAATGAACATGAAAAGATAAATCATTGATATACCATTAGAGGCTGACTATACATCCCATATGGAGCCCTACTCCCTACATAGTGCACTATTATCTGAGGAATAGTGTTATTTGAGGCACAGAATTAAGTGTATTGAAAGCATCAGGACACTTTAGTTTAGCAGTATAATCTGGCACAGATGGAGTCTGGCTGTCGCAGGCGTTACCGTTTGGCTCCAGAAGGTATCATTACATCTAAAGTAAACAGTCCCTGGGTAAATCTCAACAACGTTTGTTATGTGCCTTTGGATCCATATGAGGAAGACGTGTTTAAAATGTTGGCAACAGCTATTGTTTTGCCCACAAATACTAAAGAGCTGAAAATATGATATATTAATGTTTAAACATGATATGGTAGACGCATGTTTCATGAGTTTAACAGAAAAAATATCTTCCATATGCACAAACTTACATCAACTTTGTTACATTCCTGCTAGTGAGCATTTCTCTTTTTCCAAGATAACACATCCGCCTTAATGTTTGGCATATCACAAAGTTTATCCATCCAACTTAAATATGTGGCATATAAGAAATTGAACAGGAAGATCATTAGATTGGTCCACGTTGGGAATGGGAACAATCCAAATCTACTGTGCAGAAAACGTTCAAATTTCTAACAACACAATCATAATGTATAATTTTTGAAGGAGCATGCATGTTTCATGCTGACCAAAGGAATGTTTACCAGAGTTGCTGTCAGAATTGAGTGGCGTTGTGGGGGTGAGCAGTTTGCTGATATCAGTGGTATGTGCAGTAGCCGATGTTTATGGAAGGGTTACAGTATTAGCAGACACTAACTACGGACAACAAACAGGGTTGCATTCTGTCAGTGGTAGTTTGTTTGCACTGAGGCCCGGTTTCATGGTATTCATCTTCAACCGACAAGCCTCACCTCTGTACGTCCTGCGTCATTAAGCTTCTGTCGAGGGCCTCCTGTATGATTGTACCTTGCAGGTTTTGCCATGAGAAGGGCTTTCATTTCATAAAAAACCTGCGAGCCAGAGCTCAAAGTTGCCAGGACAATTTATACAAGTTGAGTCACGCTGGCAGATATGAAAACAGCTCATTCAAGAGCAGCAGAAGTCCCCCTGCTGTGTGCATGCGAGCCAACCCACTGTACTCAGTGTTACATCAAAGACAATAGTGCACGTGAGCACGCAGACACACTCTCACATTCTTCCAAGAAATTTGCAATGCTAAGTATTCCTTCTGAGAATTAGCGCAAACCTTACCTCCATGTGATCAGCTTTGTGGAAGCTAGCTGTCTGTTTTCTTTCCAGGTGAATAGCAATTTACATACTAAACTGCTAGACTAAGCTACAGTGAATTCCGGCATGATCGGCTCTTTATACACTGCATTCTAAATTATAATGCAAATTATATTTTACTGATTTTCCTAAATTGTCAATGCAAATGACAGTCACTGTAATTTTCAAGTCACCAAACCACCCAAATGAAAACAGTATTTCTTTAAAAAAATAAAAAATGCACTGTTCTAATTTATTATGCACAACAGAGTTTCAAAATATTTTATACATTGTAAAGAACTGAAAATTGTCATTTGTTGAATTTGCAGCATTAGGAGGTCATATTTACTGAAACCGAAAGCTATTTAAATCAAACACATCTTAACAGGGCAAGTTACATGTTAACATAGGACCCCTTCTTTGATATCGCCTTCACAATTCTTGCATCCGGTGAACATGTCTGTTTATGGAGTCTGCTTGATTTTCTTTGCAGGATGTCAGAATAGCCTCCCAGAGCTGCTGTTTTGATGCAAACTGCCTCCCACCCTAATAGATCTTTTGCTTGAGGATGCTCCAAAGGTTCTCAATAGGGTTGAGGTCAGGGAAGGATGGGGGCCACACCATGAGTTTCTCCTTTTATGCCCATAATAGCCAACAACACAGATGTATTCTTTGCAGCATGAGATGGCCTACCAGCTCTGTCCCATGATTCCGGCCCAAAACGTTACTCTGCCACCTCCTTGCTGATGTTGCAGCTTTATTGCGACATGGTGGCCATTCACCAAACATCCACTACTCCATCCATCTGGACAATCCAGGGTTGCACGGCACTCATCAGTAAGCAAGACTGTTTGAGAATTAGTCTTCATGTATTTCTGGGACCACTGCAACCGTTTCTGCTTGTGAGAATTGTTTAAGGGTGGCCGAATAGCAGGTTTATGCACAACTGCAAGCCTCTGGAGGATCCTGCACCTTGAGGTTTGTGGGACTCCAGAGGCACCAGCAGCTTCAAATACCTGTTTTCTGCTTTGTAATGGCATTTTAGCAGCTGCTCTCTTCATCCGATGAATTTCATATCAGTGATACCCTGAAGAAGGCGCAAGCCGAAACGCGTCGGAATAAAGGGTTTTTTACATTTACAAAAATCCAGCCTGAGTGACTTGGTTCAGAATCTTTTTGTCCACTTGGCATGATTATTTTTTATTCTTTCTAATCTACTTCCCTTCCAAGAGCACCATTGGTAATATATAGTATAGTATATATATAGTATAGTATATAGTATAATAGTATCGAATACCCTGACGTGCTCCTGCTACCCTGTCTTTCATCCTTAAGTAGTTTTCCTTTAATTTGGCTCACCTGGCAAACTAATTATCACACGTGTCTGAGATTTATTTCAGTGATCCAAAGAGCTCTGAGACACCATCCATGAGTTTGATTGAAAAACAAGATATTTAATGTTTATGGCACTTAATTCCAATTAGCATAATAATTTGGAACGTGGTGTAAAGTTGTGCTCATAAGTTTGCATACCGTTGATTTTGACAATATGACTGTTCATGCAAACAATCTGACTTCTATGTAAGGACAGTGCTCATATTAAGTCATTTACTATCACACAGTTGTTTGACACCTTTGTAAACCAAACTGATAATAGAAATCACCCAAATGGCCTAGAAAAGTGTACATACCTTTGACTGTTTGGACATGTTACAGACACACAAGGTGATGCACACAGGTTAAAATGGCTTATTTCCAACACATGTGGCAATATTAAATAGCAAGTAGTGTCTGTGTATAAATAGGCATTGAGTTTGTTAGCTCTCCAGTGGATGCACTGAGCAGGCTAGATACTGAGCCATGGGGAGCAGAAAAGAACTGTCAAAAGGTACTGAAACTGCATAAAGTTTGAAATTGATATAAAAAAATATCCAAAGGATATCCAAAGCCTTGTCATTACTGTTCAATCACTTAATAAGAAGTGGAAGATTTGGGATATCTTGATACCAAGCCAGGGTCAGGTAAACCAAGAAAGATTTCAGCCAAAACTGCCAGAAGAAAAAAACACAGGTAACCTCGGGATGTACAGGCTGCTCTGGAAAAGTACAGTGTGATTATTTCAAAGAGCACAATACGACAATACTTGAACAAAAATTAGCTGCATGGTTGAGTTGCCAGAAAGAAGCTTTTACTGCGCCAGTGCCACAAAAATGCCCAGTTACAATATGCCCAACATCTGGGGCGCAGATTGATCTGTGGGTAGGGAGTCAGACTTGTAGTCAGAAGGTTGCCAGTTCGATACCCGACTGAGCCAAGTGTCGTTGTGTCCTTGGGCAAGACACTTTACCCTAATTGCTCCCAGGTCGTTGCTGTAAATAAGAAATTGTTCTTAGTCAACTTACCTGGTTAAATAAAGGTTAAATAAAAATAAAAATAAACAACACCTTGACAAGCCTCGCAGCTTTTGGCACACTGTAATTTGGAGTGACGAGACCAAAATAGAGCATTATGGTGACAACCACGAAGACCCTAAGCACAAGGACAAGTTGACCCTCCACTGGTTAAAGCAGAAAAAGGTTAAGGTTCTGGAGTGGCCATCACAGTCTCCTGACCTAAATATCATCGAGCCACTCTGGGGAGTTCTCAAATGTGTGGTTCATGCAAGACAACCAAAGACTTTGCATGACCTGGAGGCATTTTGCCAAGATGAATGGGCAGCTATATCACCTGGAAGAATTCGGGGCCTAATAGACAACTATCAAAAACGACTGCATGCTGTCATTGATGCTAAAAGAGGCAATGCACTGTATTGAGAACTGAGGGTATGCAGACTTTTGAACAGGGGTCATTACATTAGTTTCTGTTGTCAGTTTTTTTATTTTTTCTATTTTGCCTTTCAACTATGACCTACATTTGAAAAAGAATCAGATGAGAAAAAAAATGTTTTGCCTGCTCACTCATGTTTTCTTTAAAAATAGTACATCTTATCAATTCTCCATGGATATGCAACCTTTTGAGCACAACTGTATACACGCCACTAGGCTAAACAGTGTTCAGCGTCAGGATCTTGGCCACCAGGGCAATGAAGCAACATCACAGATCCTTCTGTCTTGCTGGAAGCCATCTGGAAACCTAGTACACTGCTTTTGGCCTGTTAAGTTATACTTCTCTATTTCCTACCTAAAGGACATGTGACAGCTGAGTGAAAAGCCTGGTCCAATACCTGGTGCCCCACCAGCCTTTGTAGACTACTGCTAAATACTGGTTACACAGACTCACTGATTCCAGACTGACCTCCTCTAGGTCCAAGCCACTTCTGGTATCTGCCCTTGTTCTCCCAAACAATTAAATGCCACTTGAATCACCCCATATCAGACAAGGCCAGCCACACTTGCTGAACTCTGCATTACATTAAAATCACATGACTATAACAGTCCAAAAACAAACAAATCTCTCAACAAGATGTGTCCTAAATTATAAAAAATGTAAACTCACAATTTTCTCACAAAGTAGAAATGTGTAAAAGTATTTGGTATTCTTTATCTCACCTTCAATAGAACATACATGTTGTTTTTTATTTATGATTATCATATTATTTTAAATGTTAAAACAAATGAAAATGGCACAGACAAAATATTGGGATTCTTAACCTAATATTTTGTTGCACAGCCTACAATAACTGCAATCAAACACTGTCTGTTGCTCCGAATGAGAATTTTAGACTTGGTAGTTTGGCGCACTCTTCTTGAGAAACTGCTTCAGTTCCCTCAGGTATTTTCTCAACTGCCAGTTTCAGCTCTTTGCACAGATGTTTGATGGGATTTAGATCAAGACTCATAGAAGGCCACTTCAGAAGTGTCCAATGGTTTCTTCTCATATATTCTTGGGTGCTTTTTGAGGTAAAATTGTATGTAGCCTACCACGGCCCACCCATTTTGTCAACAATACCCATAACAACACCGACCATTGCGTGCACTGTGCACTATACACTAGCTGGATTGCTCTTGTTACACACTCTGCTCACTGGTATCTACTCATCTACAAGTCCTTACTAGGCAAAAAACACACTTTACCTAAGTTCACTTGTCACCATAGCACCGCCCACTCACAGTCTGCCCTCAAGCAGGTACATCTCTGGTCACCCCATACTTCCTTTGGCCTCCACTCCCTCCAGTTCTGAGCTGCCAATGACTGGAATGAACTACAAAAAAAAACTGAAACTTGACCACCATCCCCCTCACTGCCTTTAAAGAATGACTGTCAGAGCTACTGTCCACCACTGTACATGCTGACTCTCCTCCCTCTTTCGCACTTTGTCTTTGCCCATTTATGCCAATTGTCTTTGTCGTGTTTAGATCATGTTCATCTGCACAGTCAATTTTGGACTTATCTACCTCTCTATTTTAGACATCATGTACACAAACTTTATATAATACATCCTAGCATACACTCACCTAAAGGATTATTAGGAACACCCATTCAATTTCTCCTTAATGCAATGATCTACTCAACCAATCACATGGCAGTTACTTCAATGCATTTAGTGGTGTGGTACTGGTCAAGACAATCTCCTGAACTCCAAACTGAATGTCAGAATGGGAAAGAAAGGTGATTAAAGCAATTTTGAGCGTGGCATGGTTGTTGGTGCCAGACGGGCTGGTCTGAGTATTTCACAATCTGCTCAGTTACTGGGATTTTCACGCATAACCATTTCTAGGGTTTACAAAGAATGGTGTGAAAAGGGAAAAACATCCAGTATGCAGCAGTCCTGTGGGCGAAAATGCCTTGTTGATGCTAGAGGTCAGAGGAGAATGGGCCGACTGCTCCAAGCTGATAAAAGGGCAACTTTGACTGAAATAACCACTCGTTACAACCGTGGTATGCAGCAAAGCATTTGTGGAGCCACAACACACACAACCTTGAGGCGGATGGGCTACAACAGCAGAAGACCCCACCGGGTACCACTTATCTCCACTACAAATAGGAAAAGAGGCTACAATTTGAAAGAGCACACCAAAATTGGACAGTTGAAGACTGGAAAAATGCCTGGTCTGATGAGTCTCAATTTCTGTTGAGACATTCAGATGGTAGAGTCAGAATTTGGCATAAACAGAATGAGAACATGGATACATCATGCCTTGTTACCACTGTGCAGGCTGGTGGTGGTGGTGTAATGATTTGGGGGATGTTTTCTTGGCACACTTTAGGCCCCTTAGCGCCAATTGGGCATCGTTTAAATGCCACGGCCTACCTGAGCATTGTTTCTGACCGTGTCCATCCCTTTATGGCCACCATGTACCCATCCTCTGACGGCTACTTCCAGCAGGATAATGCGCCATGTCACAAAGCTTGAATTATTTCAAATTGGTTTCTTGAACATGACAATGAGTTCACTGTACTAAAATGCCCCCCACAGTCACCAGATCTCAACCCAATAGAGCATCTTTGGGATGTGGTGGAACGGGAGCTTCGTGCCCTGGATGTGCATCCCACAAATCTCCATCAACTGCAAGATGCTATCCTATCAATATGGGCCAACATTTCTAAAGAA
>JACXGM010038131.1:0-10912 GCA_016801145.1 Umbra pygmaea
CTAGCTTTTTTAGGGAGCCAGCTTCTTTAGTCAATTCCTAGCCTTTCGTAGTTTCGCCTTCAAAGTAATAGCGTTTCATTCAACGCGATAAACATCGCTTAACAAATATGGAAACATTAAACATTTCGAAAATATGCCACTAAACTATATTAGAATAGTGTGACATATTTACTAACTTATAATATTTTAATAAGAACATATACATTTGCAATCTGTATTGCTTAAATACATAATAAATACACAGAATCCTGTGTAATGCTAGCTACATTAAGGGATGCTGGTGGTAAATGTGGATATCGCATAGATCACATATTCACATAAGTCATTCGCGACTTACCCAATACCATGTTGACATGCTACCTTTGCTCTCCAAAAACCTTAAACTAGCCAAGAAACGGTGCACAATGTTGTAAAAAAAACATGTTTATCTAGTTAACTGAATGGCTGCACAGCTATATCCACCGTTTTGTTTTGCACTGTTGTTGTTTTTGCAAAGTACCTTTTGAAAAGCTGCCTGGAATGTGTCTGGGGAGTAGTTGTTGCACTATGAGCATTATGTGGACTTTATTATGTTGTTCTATGCTATATTGCACATGTTTTTTTATAGCTTGTTATATTTTTCAAGTGTTTTAATCAAGTTTCAAGTTCAAGTAGTTGGAATCTTAGAAAATCCTTTTTTTACCGTGGTATCGAAATCGGCATCGAGAATCATGTAATTTTACTGGTATTGGCACCGACTACTGAATTTTTGGTATCGTGACACCCCTAGTCTGGAGGAAGAAGAATGAAGCATATGCTGAAAAGAACACCCTGCCCACAGTCAAGCATGGTAGTGGCTTAGTGATGCTCCACTGTCAGAAAAAGAGGTACAATGCAGGTCCATTTTTGTTCCCTAAGGAAAAAAACATAGCCAATGTTCCCTTAAAGTACAAAATAAAGTACAATTATGCACCTTGAAGGTACAATTATGCAAGATGTTCCCCTTACTAAGAGTACAAAAATGTATCTTTGAGGGTACCACACCAGTGACAAGCTTTTGTACCTTAAATGTACTGTTTTGTACTTTTTATTCTGAGAGTGTCTGGGTCTGATTTGCATACTCTGGCACAGGAAACCTGTAGCGTGTGGAAGGCAAATGGATTAATTGAAGTATCAGGAAATCCTATGCTTTTTATGAGGAGGCTGAAGCTGGGACATAATTGGACCTTCCAACATGGCAATGATCCCAAGGATATTACAAAATCCACCAAGGCTTGGTTGTAGAAGAAGTCCTAGAAGATGCTACAGTGGTAATCACAGTCACCTGACTTGAACCCCATAGAAAATCACTGGTGGGATTCAAAGAAGGCGGTTGTAGCATGCAAACCCAAGAATATTACGGAACTGGAGGCCATTGCTCATGATTGCAGCAGGTCATAACAGCAAAATGGTGCTCTAATCAATACTAAAAATGTTTGCCATGAAGGGTTTTTTGAGACTGGAGTTGCATTATCAGTTGCATTTGCAGTTGGATTTGGGGAAACCACTTGATGCATTCGTTGCGTTTAGCTATTTCAATTGCTTTTGTTTAATTTGTTAATTGCAAAAAGCTGAAGGTGTGTACATTTGGACAGTACACCCCATTTTCAATGTGTGTTGAATAATTTTGATTGCAACTTTATAGGCACCTCCACTTGCACCTTATTCATTATGTGAATGATTTCAATCAGTTTATTGGTCAAATTAAAAATTATATTTTAAAAATTAAATTTCCTACATTCTGAAATATACTGTCCAAACAATCTTCCAACTTTACTACTATGCTAACATTTGGAAGCACTGAAAAACCCAAATGAAATATTATTGTGCTTTAAAAGTAAGAAGGATTAATATTAGCTAAATTTCCAATATTTCAATTAATGTAAATCACATCATCAACTACAGTGATCATCGTAAAATTATGTATAATCCCAAACTTGTCTTTGTAGGTTTGTTAGAACCCCCAGTGACACCAATGTTTTTATATAGAGCCGTGCCAAACTCATGTACAGGACAGGTGACTGCAGTCCAGTTATTTCATTTCATATCGAGAATTTGGGGGACATCAGCGCCTATAGTTCTCTCTCTTTCTGGCAGTAGTGTGGATTTTAACTGAAAAAGGCATCACTTTAACTTAAATACATATCTGAATTATTTAAAAATGATTTATCATGACATAATTAGATCCCAAGAGTAAATCTTCGCTAGTTTCGAAAAGGTTTACGTCATCCGTTTGGAAGAAATACCTCCCAAAAACCGGTCCGTGCCTCACAGAGGGCAGGCTCTGACTTCCTTGGCTTTAGGACCCAGCAGAGCAGCCAGTCAGGTAGGCACAAGCTCGTGGACTAGAGAGGCAGACAAAGGCAGAGAGAGAGCTCGTGCCGCTATCCTGCAGCATCCACACCCACCCACTTCATTCTGCACGCTCTAGCGCGGGTGAGTAAGGTTACAGTTTGACTACTTTTTAGAATGCCGATTAAACATAATTAAATGGAAGCAAGATTTGATGTCAGTATTTAATTTTTTTTTTCTTGCGGTGGATTGAGTTGTTGTTTTTGTGTATTGCATATTGTATAGGATAGCTTTAATTGCAGGCTGTTTAGGCTGTCGGCTATGAGCAGGTGGTTGAAGGTATGCGCGTAACCGTTGAAAAAAAAAAATCAAGCTCATCTGGATTTATGCTACTGATCAAGTGGACAATTTATGATTTACCTTGCATGATTGAGATAGTACTGAAAAACTTTTCCCCTCTTTAAAAAAAGACTTAAAATCAACTCAGACTGGCTTAGTGTAACTAGACATGAGACAGATCAGCTGTGATTACGGTGTTCAGGGTGACATCATTGGATGCAGGACGCCGTTGGGTAGGTTGAACTTTCAGGGGAGTCTGAGGTGGTGAGGATGGTGTTGCTACAGACCCAGCCTATCTCTGTAGTGCAGCTAGATATGTCACTGTCACACAATAGAACTGAACGGCTTGCTGTCTTGCCTGCAGTGGGTGCACAAATTAGGAGTCTAGGCTATGTTTGGTAGGCACATGGATTATTTATTACACATTCAATTGTGTGTTGTATATAATGTATAGGAGAATTAATGGTTGGGGATGCCCTAAGCAGGGGGGTGTGTATCCTTTTAAATATTTCAGGAGAAAAGGGCCACTCCTGCAATTTGAGGCCTGATCACAGTGCTGAATGTTTCAGTCATTGGAGTAGTGATAACAAAGGTATCGGTAGGCCCATACAGTTCATGTTAGTTTATTATATTGATAATCATTTTATCTGTGTATTAGTCATGGTATTAGTAATGATAGTGATGAGTGTTGGTCCATGCCAGACAATAAGCTGTCCTGAGTGTCGTCATGGCGACCCAGTCAGTGATTTACCTCTGTCCATTAGGTGACCAGATGGGTTAGTGCCTGTCAGTCAGGGGAGTACCACTGCCCAGAACCCATCCCATCCTGGTGTCTCCCTGGGTTCCACCCCCATCCTAGTC
Source organism: Umbra pygmaea (assembly GCA_016801145.1). Classification (NCBI taxonomy): domain Eukaryota; kingdom Metazoa; phylum Chordata; class Actinopteri; order Esociformes; family Umbridae; genus Umbra; species Umbra pygmaea. The sequence goes on from JACXGM010038131.1 coordinate 3,511, forward strand.
CCTGTGTCCCAGAGCCTGTCTGTCATAAAGACCTCGGTCAGCCTTCAGGCTCTGTAGGGGGTGGGGGAGGGTGATCCAGCCACATCCCTGGGTGGGGACAATGTGCTCCTCTGTCACCATGGCGAGGTGAAGGGATTTGGGGAGGACGACGTATAAATCACAATCAGTGTTTCATCGTTTAACTCAGTCAGCTTGCTGACTCTTTGGCACTGGGGCGTTGCCAGGGTCACATGTTCACTGTTTAAGGAGAAACAGGTTAACAAGCCTCTGGAATATCATGGAGTGCAAATGAGGTTGCTTAGGCCTAACAGCTGAGCTGTGTGCAGGCCGGGGGAGCGTTGGGCCATAGGGCTGGGGGTTGTCCACGGGTTAGGCCGTCTCTGTGTCTTTGTTTAAGGCCATAAAGGTGTGGTCACCGTGTCACATCCACTACAGCGGATTTGGCAGGAAGTGCCCAGGCTGTAATTGGTAAAGCTGCTCCAGTCCTTGGCCCAGCCCTGGGACCTGTCTGTCTGTTTTACTTTCTCCCGGGCAGAGATCAAAGCTTTCAATGTCACAGACTGCAGCCACTCGTGTATTATCAATGAAAGCCTAGATGGGCTAACTCAGGCCTGGTTTATTTCTTTGCTAGTTAAGATTTGTTTAAAAGTCATTCCTGTGTTTTAAAGCTTCATGTGGCCACTAAAACATCTCCTGCATCTTGTTGGTCAGATACAGTCTTACCTAGTTGTACACATCTGGGTCTGCCTGGGTTTTTGTGAAATGTATAAACTGTGTTGGGAAGGGTGCATCTATGTTGCTTTCATTAGTCCCCACTTATTTTAGATAGAGGATCATAGCCCTGCCGATAATCAAACTGACAAGCCCAGATTTAACAAGTAGAAATCCAATAGTTGTCCAACTAAATATAGAGTGCAGGGTTTATGTGCTATTTAAAAGCTGATTCGACCACAGGGTGGATTGAGGTGTACGCTCCTGTAAGCTACCTTATGAGTCATGGTTATACGCATGGTCACATATTTCACTAAATTAATCAAGTATCAACTAATTACTGAGTCATTGATAATCTACGTATCAAGCTTTTCATAAGTGTCTTGGTAGCATTCATTGGACCTGACAGACGGCAGCTCTCTAATGGTGTCAGTCAGTCACTAGTGAATCCGGTTTGTGATTTTCTCCATCTAATCCTATTCTTGAACACAGGCCTGGTTCTGATCCATTTCCCCAGAGAACAATACCTCCAGCCATGTTCTAATACTAATACTGCATTAAGAATTTAACAGACAAATCTAATTCTCTACAGGATATCACACTGCCCCAGGGTGCACACTACAAGAACAATGCCCTTCTTTTTTGTTGTATGTGTGGTAAAGAGGGGAGGGGCTTGTCCTGAGATTTCATCAAGAACTGGGAGGTGGAATTAGTCGGGGAGAGGGGGGGTGATTTCGGGTGTTGTGTTTTACCGGGGTTCCCTATGGCGTTTGTCTGTTGTATTTTGTGGCGTCCACTCCAGGAAGGGGGCGTGGTCTCTGTGGGGTTCCAGAGGACCAGTGAGCTCTGGGATGGAGTTCAGAAATTACTCATTTATCACACATCAGCTGCTTCAGTCTCCTGCAGCCGCCACACCTACTGCCAACTTTTCCACAGCCAACTGGTGCCCATATATGGGCGGCCATATTGACAAATGGTTTGAATGTGAACGTTGGGGCCTGAAAGCGTGTTGGTTTGAGTGCTTATTGATCAGTATGGTTTGATCAGCTGACTGCAAGGGGCTAGTCATGGCTGACAATGAGGGGAAATGCATGGTGGCATTGAGTAGGTTGAGTCCTGGACCTTTACAGAGTGCATGAGCATAGTGTTTGCATCCCAGGTCATCCAGATTTCCCCTGACAAGTGGTGGAGCCGTTGAACACTGTAATTGCTGTATTTTGGTGGAAGACAATGATAGACTGAAAGATGTCATAGTTTGGGACTGGCATTGTTAAATACACAAAGCCAATCGTTCCTATTGTCTGATTTGTCTCCAATAAAGTGCTCTGAGCTTGATTTGAATGGCCACATTCTAGGCAGGTGTTGGTGTGGTCTGTCTCGTTGCAGCTCTCTTCATTCACAGGTCATGGACCGTACAGTATGGCTGCTTCTGTGTCTGTCGGACCACGTGCGCACCGCTGTATTGCACTGCAGCGATTCTTTGTTCCGACACGGAACAGCTAGCATGGATCTGTACTGTACGGGCTGTCATAAGCGGTCGGTTTTCTTTTTATACGGAAGAATTCTTTTCATTTTGATTAGATCACAGAGAGAAGGCTAATGAGATTCATTAGAAAGGGGGTTTTGTGCATTGCTCTACTGAAACAACCTGCCCCTCTGGAGTCGACGTGTTTCTTTGTCTGGTCCGTGGTCGACCAGTTTCACTCACCCGTTCTCTCCACTTTTATATGCCCACCGTCGGGAAGTTTGTCGGAGCGAACAGACCGACCGATAGCCTGCCAAGGGCATGTCAGGACTCCATGGGTGCTCCAGGGCAGGGTGTGGCACAGACGACCTTGGCCGTGCCCTCCGTCCTCCCACGGCACAGAGGTTGTTATGACTGGTGAGGTGTGGCGTGGCAGAGAGGCTGGCTGCTGGGGTGCCCATTCAGAAAGGCACAGTAATGGCTTTGCTTCGCTTGGTCAGCAGCTAATCTCCTCATTATTCACTGCTTGTTGCAAAGTTTCAGTCCAAGCCTGGTAACAGCAGACACTTTTCTGTTCAGCCATTCAGCCAGTGAGCCAGTCAGTCAGCCCTGCCCACCATGCTCTCCTTTCTTCACTCTTTTTGCGAGGGGATAAAACTGTCTGTTTGCCTTTTAAAAAGAGCAGATGTTTGTTGAGAGTTTTGGCAGGAGTGAGCTGTGCACAGTGACGAGCTGAATGCTGTATCCTCACTACACGCTGTAAATAGAGGAGCGTCCCAGAAAGAGACCATTCCCTCATGCCTTTAGCTCTATTATGTGCCAATAGACAACAAGTAAATACCCCCCAAAATGAATGAAATCATTTTTTACTTTTTGCCGCTGTCACATTTTTCTCTTTCAGTGCCTTTTTATAAGCACTGCCTTCTTTAAAAGATCTAATGTTGTTTGTGATCTCAGGATTAATTGACGACAGGTGCAGACTAACAGTAGAAGTCTTAGAAAATTAGAAGACAGAGTTGTGGATGAATTACCCCGGTAACCTCTCATCTGTTGGTGTCAAACTCTTGTTCAGCACAAGATCTTCATCAAAGGTCCAGAGGGCTGGACTGAAAGTGGTTATAAATCTTTGCTGGCAATATAAAGTCTCTGTCTTCTTGATTCTGATGATTGTTTTTGTGGGGTATGTTTCAATTAGTTGGATAAACTAAAAAATCTATTAATAGAGGTCCATTATCATTTTAACTTATTTTTTTATTGGTTATCATTCATATGTAAGTTCAGTATTCAACCTTTCTTACAAAAACACCTAGTGCAAATGTATTATAATTGTATACAGTATTTATACACGTAAAACCCACGGGCCAGATAGAGATGTAGAGATGTAAAGACTGTGAATCCATCTACATCAGAGACTAATACTCTCTATTCCTTCTGGACCAAGAGCACTCTGCTCACGGTGGTACTGTAGGTGGATGGTGATGCTACAGTAGCTGTACATCAGTCCCAGCATGCATGCTGATAACTCACTATCACATGTGTGGGATGGTTCTCTCCATATAAATGGAATGACTAGAAATGCCATTCAAATTCAAATCAATGTAGCAGAATGGTCAGATCGGCAGCCATTTTTACGTGTACCATTCCATTGCAAACATCTAGCGGGCTACTTCTGCATTAAACCACGCCAAACAGTTCAATGTCCTTACTATCCATTCTATTTCTATGGTTCTCACATTCTGACCTTGTAAAGTTCAATGTCCTTTCTATCCATTCTATTTCTATGGTTCTCTCATTCTGACCTTGTAAAGTTTATTTCTAGCATATCTTGCTTCGAAAATATCCATGAGGTTCACTATTTGTTGTAAGATATACTGTACCCACAAAAGCACATGATATTTATACGATACCATGGGTATAATCAGAAATTGGTGAGCTGTATGGAAACACATGTCCTAGAACCCAAGGAGAAGTCTTGTTTCATAGCCTGGGAACACTCACTAGTCATACCACAAACATACTTTTCCACCCAGGGAGACACTCCAAAATATCACACACTTACGTTCTCCAAAATATCACACATCCACTTTTTCCAAACTATCACACATGCAGTACACTATCTCCAAAATATCACACATACACTTTCTCCAAAATATCACACATCCACTGGGGCTGGCGTCTTAATAATAGCTGCTCACTGGCCACGCCTCTCTTCCGCTCTCTTAGGGGTACATGCTGAATATAGGGCATGGCACCGACAGATGTTCAGGCGGAGCAGAGTCGATACAACTGATTGAAATGTTCAGTTCATGTTATACATTCATGTGTTTCGTTAGCTTTGAGGCATTTAGCAAATGGTTTTATCAAGATCTTCCTGGAGAAACTAGGGTGAAGGGTCTTGGTCCAAAACACAGACCTTTTTGGCTCATTGATTCAACCCAACAAGGTTTACGTTACTGGCTCAAACTGCTACACTTTTACGAAAATATTCTTAGAGGATTCTGTAGAGTTCCTTCATAGAAACTTTGTGGGAATTCCCTTTGAAAGGGTTCTTCTGAGAATTTGTAGAGGTTCCCCCACAGTCTAAATTTGAAGAAAAAGAGTGTTCCCTCTAAGCAACGCACTTTAAAAAAGACATCTTTGTGGTTGAAAAGACTTTGAATAAATGTTTGAATATATGATGTCTTTCAAATTATTTTGCTCAGTGGGTAGGGTATCTGGCAATAGGTTGAGGGTCAGTAAAGGGTTATAGATTTCCGGGCCTGAACTAACAAATGAGGATATTGCAGATCCATTTTTCTGACATTAATTATTGATCCCCTGTTTAACTAGAGAACTTTCCAAATGAAGAATTCTGTTTTTGTTGCAGCTCTGTCATGGCAGAACTAGCCCCTGTTGCTTTCACACTCTTAACACACAAATGAAGGAGCAAGTGCGTGCAGGAGGATATATGGGGATGTAGGGTTAACACACCTCAGTGCATGTTTGGTAGGGATTGAGCACAATCGATAGTAAGGGCTGTAATTGATTGGTCTTCTCTTCATTTTGTAGAAACCAAACACCCTCTGGAGAAATAGAGCAGGGTGGTGTGATCTACTTTATGAGTGATCTGGAGACGGAACTTGATACCCAATTTGAGGGAATTTTGCAGGAGCTAGACGCTGGAATGTTTAGGGGTTTACTTACCACGTTGGTATTCTGTCATTGACATTCTATGGGTTCATCTTTCAAAATAAATGTATTTACCATATGTCAACAGCCTGTATTGTAATTATAGTTTTACCATATGAACCACCAACAAAATGTAATTTTTTTGACTCATTGTTTTATTCTTTTTGATGGCAGACTCCCCAGAGCTCAAAACCTGCACCCATCTATCACTGACCCCCCCCGGACCTCTGTTGCCATGGAGCTGGACTTCGGACATTTTGACGAGCGAGACAAGCCCCGTACCTCGCGGGGCGGGCGCATGAACGGACTGCCTAGTCCCACCCACAGTGCCCACTGCAGCTTCTACCGCACGCGCACCCTGCAGGCTCTCACCAACGAGAAGAAGGCCAAGAAGGTGCGCTTCTACCGCAACGGAGACCGCTACTTCAAGGGCATCGTGTACGCCGTGGCAATCGACCGCTTCCGCACGTTCGACGCCCTCCTGGCCGACCTGACGCGCTCCCTCTCCGACCACATCAACCTGCCCCAGGGGGTCCGCTTCATCTTCAGCATTGATGGGATGCGTAAAATCACCACCATGGACGAACTGGAGGAAGGTGAGCTCACACTGGGGTTCGGTTATAGGGCTTGGGGTAATTACTCTGAAAACATGTTTGCATACTGTACATTAGAGGCAGAGTTGCTGTGCTTACTTTCCTCCTTACAAGGACCGTACCATTTTGATGTCTGGTAATGTGAGGACAAAAGGCGACACAGCAGTATTCTGAGAACACCAGCTATATGTCAGCACCTGAGACGCTACGAAGATTGAGAAGCAGACCCGTCTTCTGTTCAGGGATTATCTTTCAGTCTAGCCTGCTATAATCTCTGTTAGGTATGATAATCTGGTGGTTTACCGGGGAGCATTGGGACTGTATGCTGTGTTCGTTTACACAGAGTCCTCCAGAGGAGTCCCTCCACTAGGTGAATGTTGCTGTTACAGTCCTGCTGTTTAGCCTGAATAATTCAAAGCAGTGCTTTACTCAGAGCCCCAGAAGAGCCCCAGAAGCCACAGAGCGGTTTTCTAAGTATGCCTGGAGCAAACGTATCATAGTCTCAGAACATCAACAGGGTGAAATCTACCGAGGAGTCAAGGCTGCGGTTGGAGAACCTTGCTGCTGTTATAACTGCGCTCATCATCAGTGTCAGTAAGATGGACACGGGAAATAAAACTGCTTTCATAATTGTAGAATTGTTTTCTCACTGATATGAATGGTGTAGTAGTAAGCTCCTGCTCTAGTTGTGTGAAACCCAACACTGTTATTACAGAGGTTTGTATCCGGACAGTGACTCGTACACATGTGGAATTCTCCCCGCAGAAGTGCAGGCCAGAGTGTTCCAGCAGTCAGCCTGCTTGGCATGATCCAAAGTCGTAACGGCTGCAGCCAGGAACTGAAAAATGGTTCCTAAACAGAGCTCATTTTGTCCCTGTTGAATCATCCCTGCTCAGAGGCTGGAGATCAGACAGACAAGCTCTCAGCCCCTTGGTGTGATGGGATGTATAACGTCTCCTCCCGTCATTAGGGGGAAACCTAATGCATTCTCATGGCTATACGTGTGTAACAGTACATAATGGAAATGTCGCTGCATTACGTAGACAGATTTACGAAATAACCGTTCAAATGTGAGCTTTTGTACATATTATATCCTCGTTCTAATGGAACATTTACAAGAATAGACCAATCGGTTACAATTTAAAGTCCAGTACTTGAGGGTTCCAGCCAGCTCAGCGAGCATCTTTTGACTGGAGCAGAATAATCGTGAAGGCTGCTGGATCCGTTGGACATGAACCCTCCCCCAACAGCAGGAGTAATGGACCTGTTAATCCATTTGGTTTGAAAGCTCATGAGTTGGAAATGCTTCTGTGTATGAACCAGGCTCTCAATGAAATGAAGTGATGCAAAGTCTGAAGAGGCTGATGGTTATGCGAGCAGAGTTTCTCTCTCTCTCTCTCTCTCTCTCTCTCTCTCTCTCTCTCTCTCTCTCTCTCTCTCTCTCTCTCTCTCTCTCTCTCTCTCT
>JACXGM010038133.1:0-10912 GCA_016801145.1 Umbra pygmaea
GACTGTAATGACAAAAAGACCATGCAAATACACAAAGAACTCGTATGTATTTTATGCAATTCAGATGCATGTGAGCTACCCTCATTACATATTAAAAACTGTCAGGTTTGGTGTTCTCAAAAGCCATTGTCATGTGGGGTGGGATGGGGGGCAATAATATAGGCCTTATTACTTTATTTTATGCATTTTTATCAAGATTGAGCTGAGATGCATGGATTTGTTTAATGTATTTTCTAATAGTAATATATTAGGAAATGCATAATAATAGTGGGAATTATCAATTGAGTTACATATTGTGATACATTATATTTATTGGTCCACATTTTTTAGTGTTCACTTTGCCTAGATGTAAATTCCTAAAGGCCTACATGTAGGAACCTGGTGGTGCTTGAATGACCAATCTAACCTAAAGTATGAACAGCGTGACTTTTCTGTGTATAGCTGTTATTGGTTGTGTGCAACAGTGCAAGTATGTAGAACTAGAATAGAACAATTGGGTAATTGAAGCCATATGATTTTTTATAAAAATGTTCAATTATTTTTAATTACACTTTATTTTCATTATTTGCCATGGTAATGTTTTTGATATTGTGTATCGATTCAGGTTTTTGTTTTAATATTTAAATACCTGTGGTAAACCTGGTATTGAGTCCAAGATTTTGTATCGTGACAACACTGTTTTACACATTTCATTATATTTTCTTTTTCAAAACTGTGTCTATGAAATTAAGAAACTTTTACACTTCCATGAATATGAGTTGCTGCTCAGTGGATGAGAATTCTTATTAAAATGGAGGCACAGTGTGGGGGAATGGTATTGAGGATTAATCACGTTTAAACACAATTCATAAACAAAATGTATATATGAAAAAACCCTTAAAATACTTTATTTACAGTGGGCTTCAAAATTACTGTAACCCCTGACTGGCAATGCACAAACAATACTCTTTATTATGGAGATAAGCTCAGAATACCTACATGTGAGACATACTGTACTTCATTAATATTGCAATGGAACTAACCAAAATCATACAGTTATTTAAAACAAAATAAATTTAACCAAAATCAATGTTTCATAATTATTGGCACTGCTTATTCAGTACTTAGTGCAACCACTTCTGGCAAGGAAAACAGCACAGGGTCTCTAGTCCTGTAATGTTTGACAATGTTAAAACATTTGGAGGGATTTTTGACCATTCCTCTATGCAGATCTATTCAATGTCCTAAATTCTTGGGTTTGCATCACCATATTTCACCGTGGGTATGAGGTAACTCTCCCTGTATGCATCTCTGTTTCGATGCCAAACATGCCGATTCTGTATCTGACCCCAACATTCAATTTTGGTCTCGTCTTACCAGAGCACGTTCAACCAGTCATAATTTAAATGACGTTTGGCAAACTCCCAAGCACTTGCGTCTGTTTCTTTGGGTCAGGAAGGGCGTTCTTCTGGCAACCCTTTCCAAAGAGGCTGTGGTTCTGCAGGTGGCGTCTGATGATGCTTTTTGAAACCTGGTGACCCCATGATGCGACCAAGGTCTACAATTCTTTCACAGTTATTCTTGGAGAATTATATTGCTTCTCTCACTATCCTTTTCCCTGTCCTGGGGGTTAAAATGCATATCCGTCCTCTAATCGTGTTGTTTTCAACTGTTCCATTTGGATTTTTTCATAAATGCCCTGACAGTGTTCAGTGGTATATTCATTAGTTTGTGGATCTTATTGTAGCCATTACCAGATTTTTTAAGGTCTATGACCATCTGTCTCTTTCGAACCACAAGTTCTTTCGTTTTAGATATGGTGTTGGATGACAAAGGGTTATTGCATGTGTATTACCTAAATTTTATACCCCAATGGAAACGAAAGTAATGTAATGGTAGACATTTGATTTTTAATTTAACCAATAAATGATTTTGGTTGGTTCAATTGACACATTGAAAAAGTACTGTATTTCTCGAGTGCAAATATTTAAAGTTTTTCTCTGATTGGATCATATTGACCATTTAACCGTTAACTGAAAGTAAAACATTTAACCGATTAATACTATCAGTTAAACGGTTTAGAAGTTTTTTTTATTTATTACGTATATATAGCCTATATTTGTTAAATCACGTGGCGCTTCGTTTTGAAAGGTGAGGAGATATAGGTAATGAGAAGCGAAATATACCGGCTGCCTGTTTTGCATCTGCAATGCGTTCTTCATTTAAAATGACAACCCTTGGATATTTATGATGACTGTGACATTAACTTGCGGTTTCATTTTTTCATGTACAGAAATGTATAACGCTATCGTATTGGGAAGCATATATTATTTTATCGGCTATAATTCATCATGCTCCTGATGAATTATAGCCGACAATATAATGTTACCTTAAAAACAACACACACAGTGATTGACAACACGCACTTTATTTTCAGAGAGGACCGTAATAGTCATTTATATGCAATGGGTGCGCTCGGCAGATATTGTATAGTTAGTAACATAACGCATAGCAAGCGTTATCAACATTTTGTTTTGTGTTAATTGAATATAGCCCTTATTTGCAGTAGGCCTCCTGTAAGCAACAACCTTGTTCCAGGTTGTCACTGACTGTTTTCATTCTATAATTTGACAAATTGTTAAACACTGCATCAAGGCTACTTTCCTTTGATTGACAACAGAAAGTGAAAACGTCTGCAACAATATTTTGGTTGGTGTGGACTTCACGCCAGTGTAGTTTGGTGAAACCAAACATCGACACAGCTTTAGTATGTGTCGTTTAGTATGGACTTTGCACCCGAGTGAACTTATACGCAAAGCTGGTGTACCTGGCAGCTGTTGTTGATCTGTTCTGTATGCTGTTTAGACATTAAAACAAATCCGTGAAAAAAATTGTTTGTATATTTAACTGGTTACAGACACTTGTAAATATTTTTTTTTATTTAAAGCCAATTGCATCTTATAACCTTATCAGTTAACGGTTAATAATCGGATAACGAGTTGTGGTTGTCGGTCGGGAAAATTACCCGAAATTTATTTTTTTACAGAATTGTTTCTGCATTGCCAGTCAGGGTTGCCAGTAATTTTCTGTGAAGTTTAATGTGCATTGGTTTTTTATTAAGCAACTACAATAATGCAATGTACAGGTTTTTATACTGACAGAAGGAATCTTATGTTACTTGGCAGGGGGTTATTAAAAGTACCATCTAACATTTTCCTCTGGTTGCACTGGTGCCATTTACCTTTTTGAGTGCTGGCTCAAGCTCATTATTTGGTATCACCAAAATTATTTTGCAGTGTCACACAAGAGAAAGCATGTGTGCTTGTTTTCAGCTGCTTGTTTTGTTATTAGGCTGTATTCGTCCTATTAAGTTGCACCTGCACCTTTCATTTTGCCAGTTTATGTGAGAACGTTCCACAAATTCCATACATTCCATAGCGTTCAAAATGATTAAAATAGGGTTAACATTACTAAAAAAATATAATGTGCAACATGTCTGCATCACACTGGAATTGAGAACAAAACACACACAAAGCTCGCAAACTGCAGGATTAAATTCAGTAAAATATGGCATTTTAAAAGTAGCCTAATTTTACGGTAGCTAGCTAACGATAGATTACAGAGAAAGTTCAATATTTTTATGTCAGTTTCAGAGCATCAGAGGGAAAATACTTTAGTCGACACATTAAGTGGAACCGAAATTTGCGTTCTAATCCAGTTCGATTCCATAGTGGAACCGGTTTTCGGTACCCAACTCTATATAACAATTCTCTAGAGCAGTGGTTTTCAACACTCTCAGGGAACACCAGACGTTACACAGTTTAGCTCTTGCTGCTGAACTAGCTCACAAAATTCATTAATCAAGGGCCTGAGAATTAGCAGATGAGTTAAATCAGGTGGGCTAATTAAGAAATAGATGAAATACATGGAACTGCTGGTGTTCCCTGAGGAGAGGGTTGAAAAACACTGCACTAGACACAAGAACCCTGTTTTGTGGTGCCAATGGGTAATTTTAATGCAATGGAGTTCAAACCTCTCCGCCAGTCCATGTATTTGAACACAAACTATGCAATATGTATGTCAGCAGACAGTTATAGTTAGCTCTAGTCTATGTAAAACAAGCCAAATGAACCATGCAGCATTTCCAAACCTTGTGTTGACTAGGGATGGGGGATGTGTGGATTTACATATCCTCAGACAACCTGTCCAAGCATTGTTGATCGATGATGTAATCTTATTTTTACCCGGCTTTGAGGGGTGAATTGTTGGGACTAACTTACTGTTTTCATACTTTGCACGTGATGTCACAACTAGTGGCTGGTGGGCAAGAACATAATTCTCCTAGCAACAAAACTTAGTTAGCTAGTCAAGGATCTTGCTATGACATCGCCATAGGAAAGTTGGTGTTTTAAGATGAAAATGACATGTAGTAGTAGTAGTAGTAGTAGTAGTAGTAGTAGATCTATCAATTAATTCATGTAACCTTACAGTAAAGTGTTACCAGTGTGGTTATTCTAACCAACAACACTCACAAATGTAATCTCACTTGATAGAGCAGTGACTGACACACACATTGTTAAAATTATACCCTGGACACTTTATTAGTCTTTTTACATGGGTTTAGTTAACGATCTGGCTATTCTTTGGAAAAGATATATAGATGATATCCAATGGAATGGCACATATATTCCCCTCACAGTTTTTTTCTTTTAACTTCTTTAGGCTCAGTATCTCGCTGGCGGGGTAATAAAAAACTGTACTAGAATCACAGTACACAAGTCCAGTCTTTAGGTAATATATGCATGTCCCATATCTTTACAAATCTTAAAATCTCAGGAATCTAGCTAGTCTCTGTTTTACTATAGCTATAACAAAAATAAACATTAAAGCGTAACTCTCGCCAAAATGCAACTTAGTTGTTTTTTGTTTATGTACGAGAGTCAAACTTTTGTTTAAAAGCATAATTAGGACGGAAACGCTGCTTAAGATTTTCCCTATTTTTGATTTCAGTCAATTCGCCTTTGGAATGGGAGTGCTAGGGGCACTAATATGATATCAAAATTGCTATTTTTAAAACACTAAAAAGGCTTGACACAACATGAAACTTTGCTCGAAATATCACCAGGGGCAGTACACATAAACTTGACCATTGAGAACATTGTTTGTGTACACAGAGTTTACTAAAAAGAAAGGTTTTGTACAACTCACCTTAGCAGTTTGTGTTTCTGCTGGCTGCCATTGTAGCTCCTGGTGTAGCAAAGGGTGCTGTGGCAGGTGTAGAATCCATTGGAGAAATATAATGAAAGGAATGCAGCATGAAAGCACAAGAACTAATAAAGCACGAAACAAGTGAAACTGTACATAAAACCTTGATCAATAAGTCAATAAAATGACCAACAAAGACAAGGGAGGACAGAAGGAGCTATATAAACATAATTATATTCACATTGGGAATCAGATGTATGTAATGACAAGATGAGTCCGGGTGTTGATGTTAGGTTGATGAAAATGTGGTTATAGTGTCAGCTTGGCTCTATGTATTCCATATTATATAGCGATTAAGTTCAACATTGTCGAAAACTAAGTGGCTATGGTTACAGGGTGGAAAATTACACTGCTTAAAAAAATGAAGGCAACACAAATTACACAATGACATATGCTCCTGATGTAAATGGCATTCAGTGTCCTGGGGGATCTCCTTCCAGACATGGATCAGGGCATCAGTGAGCTCCTGTACAAGCTGTGGTGCTACTTGTTAGCGTCTGATGTTCTGATACATAATGTCCCAGAGGTTCTCATTTATATTCAGGTCTAAGAAACGTGAGGGCCAGTCAATGGCATCAAAGACGTTGTCATCCATGAACTGCCTTCATGCTCTGGCCACATGAGGCTGGACATTGTCCTGCACCAGTAGGAACCCAGGGCCCATTGCACCAGTGTAAGATCTGACAATTGGGTCTGAGGGTTTCATCCCGTTACCTAACAGCAGACAGGGTATCGTTGGCTAACATGTAGAGGTCTGTGCGTACTCTTTACATTTGATACTGAAACACATGTAGACCACTATTTAGTATAATAATAGTTGATGTGTTTTCATGCTGAACTAACCATCACCAAAACTCTTGTGATTACTGCACTTAGGACATGGTATCAGATCATTACATAGACTCCAAATGCCGAAAGCACGTTCCGAATTTTTGGCCAGTACCAGACACATTTCCGATCCCGGTATTGGATCGGTGCAACCCAGAGAAATGAATATCTTTTTAAACAATGTTGTGGGTAAGAATGTCTCCTTGCTCTTTCTCAACTATTTAACACTTGACACTTCTTTGTTAGTCTAAAAAATGAAGGTGTTCAAGTACATCTGAACATAGTCAGTGTCAGAAAATTATAAAATCATAAGTGTAATAACTCCTTACGACATCTGATTTAAAATTGTTTTGCAATCTCACATTTTTAGGCTACTTTGTACAGAAATACTTGAATATGCTAATTGTCATTTTAGACAGCTCAAGTTTTTTTATGCTCCCAGCCCAGGCAGCGCAAGTCAAGTTAAGTTTTAACAAAATAAAATGTTTGACATTGTGATATCATTGCCATCGATGATTGCTTTCGTACATTGTCGAGATGATGTAATCATCCTATCGCCCAGCCCTGGTGTTAACAATTAATGTCTGTAGATAGCTATTCTTTTTGGATGCAAGCCCAATGAAATAACTATGCAATATGTTGTGCCAGTTCGAATCAGCAGTGAAAGCCTTGTATAACTAACGCTGGCTTAGTTATACAAATTTGTTTTTGGCTGACTTTAGCATGGTAATAGCATATTATTGCACTTTTGGTGTTAAATTAGCTAGCTAGCCATGCAAGCATAAGGAACCCTATCTTGTTCTCTATCATCTCTGTAAAATGTAATTAGTTAATTAATTAATTGCTTTAACCAAGAGTGTTTTGTGGGTCTGGATCTTAAAGAAAATATGTTTTCCTCAACGAATAGAAGACTCGAGACAATTTAGATGTGTTTTTGTGTATCAATAGTGATGACACCACCTTCCAAGTTAGCCTGCTCTCCATTTGCCATCAAGCCCCACTCCTGAGGTTTACAAGTGTGAAAACACTTGCTTTGAGCAATGTCCATTGCAGTCAGATTGGCGCTATGTATCTGAAAATTTTAGCTGTGTATAATTACTTGTAATTAATGTTTTGTAATTAATTTTTTCAGTAACTACCTGTAGTTGCGCTCAAGAAGTGGATGCACTTCATCACAAAGACTTGATTTTCATTCTGACGTTTTTCACCAAGTCTTCATTAGTGAAATACTGTGCACCCTGGTCCAACACAGTCCGCCTTTTGATAGCAACTTTCATTCATCATTTTTCCTAACTGTTCTTTGCTCAGAAGATGCACTGTCTTTTGTATATCCAGAAGTACCAACCTTGCTAAGAACCCAATTTTATTTGCCTCATCACTGTCTTTGCTGAGATAATTGCACAGTGCAAAAAACACATTACCTGCATTTGTCATAAAATGAGCCATGTTGTATCTGAAGAAGTAAACTAGTTAATGATTTCACACAGGAATTTATACAACTTCTACTTCCATGGGCTGGTCAAATGTCTGTGCAGTTGCTTATGCATACCGCTTGATTTGTTTTTCCTGGATTGACACCAACAATTAAACAATGGAAATTATTATGCAAACTAAGGTGTTCCTGTTCTTTAGTCCATATAAGCTCATAGTTATAGCAATTAAAGTATTGCATGGAAAAATCCAACTGGGTATTCTGCTAATGTTTATAATGAACCTGGAGACAGATCTTTACTGAGATTTTCACTTCGATAGTTGCCGAAAAGTTGTTAATGTCAACATTCCAATATGAAGTACCTAGACAAGCATCCCATGTAACAGACTAATACTAGATAAAATACATACCGGTAGATACATAGATACCTTTGAATAGATTTTGTAGTTGGTTTATATTAGATCTTGATTGGTTGGGCTCCCACAAACTGAGGTGCTCTTCTAAAGATTTTTTACCAAGAATTGATCCACATTGTTAGACCCTTAAATTCCTGATGTTTTACGCTACAGAAGATTTTGCTTAATCAAAAACATTCACAAAATTTGCAATAAAATAATTGTTGAATGTAAATGGGTGCCGCAACTGTATAGGTATTTCATTTTTTTTCTTCCTGAGAATAAGAAATGAATACCATCATGTTAGTTATCTATTATACAAGTCTCAATGAAAAGACCTAACATGGCCTTTCTTGGGGACCTAGAAAAAAAAAATCTTAATGTTTCTTTGGCATTCAGCAGAGAAGCAAAATAACATCAGCAAATGCCAGGACAATTGTGCAATGGAAGGAAGCAGAGGGTCATCCCATTATTTTTAATAAACTTTTATGATAAAAATAATATTCCCAATCTAGTTTAAGCACTGTCTTCAACCAATTCTAAGAAATCACACCATGTGCAGCAGCTGGAAAGGTACAGTAATTACTTTGCAGCTGTCTAATCTTGTTCCCAGATACTTTCACTTACCGTATATGCGCTGTGTGGAATAACAATGTGACAAATGTACAGTTAATAGGAAAACAATATATATAACAAGGCCTGTTGGTAACATAATTTAACCCAAACTTTGAGAAACACTTATTTTAAAGGTAACAATTTTCAAATTGTGTATTTCAGATGGATAATCATGTGACTGTTTTTCCACATTATGAAAGTGTAACTGAACAAATAGGCCTATAAGACTAAATACATTTTTTGTAGCTGTAAACCATTCTTATCTAGGTGATTGATTATCTGGGTGATTGATTTGTCTTTAAATGTGTAGCTTCTGCTTGTAATCACCTGAGGGTCTGTCCTGCCCCTCCATTTTTCTAACAGGCTTTCCAAAACAGATTCTAAACAAACAACCAGTTATTTAATGGCAGGATCCTGCCTTGACAACAGAACATATATATAGTTACTTCAGTGCTTCAGACATTTTTCCAAGTATTTAAAGGTAGGCACATACACACACACTCGGTTAGCACTCAGATGCAACTGAAATTAACACCTGTCTCGGAGGTAGCAAGTAGCGTCTGGATTCTGGTTGTGATTTATCCAGAGGAATCGCTAGTTGCTAACAGTGGGTGGTCAATAAAACATAGCTTGAGGTATCACAAATGTACAGTTGTGGGCAAAAGTTCTGAGAATTTCACAAGTATTGGTGTCCACAAAGTTTGCTGCTTCAGTGTTCTTAGATCTTTTTGTCAGTATTTACTATGGTATATTGAAGTATACATTACAAAGAGTCTATAAGTGTAAATGGCTTTTATTGACAATTACATTAAGTTTTATGCGGAGTCAATATTTGCAGTGTTGACCCTTCTTTTTCAAGACCTCTGCAATCTGCCCTGGCATGCTATCAATTAACTTCTGGGCCACATCGTAACTGATGACAGCTAATTCTTGCATGATCAATGCTTGTAGTTTGTCAGAATCTGTGGGTTTTTGTTTGTTCACTCGCCTCTTGAGGATGGACCCAAGTTCTCAATGGGATTAAGGTCTGAGGAGTTTCCTGGTTATTCACAGAATTTTGATGTTTTGTTCCCCAAGCCACTTAGTTACCACTTGACGTATTGCAAGGTGCTCCATCATGCTGGAAAAGGCATTGGTCATCACCAAACTGTTATTGGATGGTTGGGAGAAATTGCTTTCAAAGGATGTGTTGGTCACTATGCTGTGTTTTTTAGGCAAAGTTTTGAGTGAGCTCACTTCCTTGGCTGAGAAGCAACCCCACACATGAATTGTCTCAAGATGCTTTACTGTTGGCATGACACAGGACTAATGGTAGCGCTCTCCTTGTCTTCTCTGGACAAGGTGTTTTCTGGATGGCCCAAACAATCGGAAATGGGATTTATCAGAGATAATGACTTTACCCCAGTCCTCAGCAGTCCAATTCCTGTACCTTTTGCAGAATATCAGTCTGTCCTTGATGTTTTTCCTGGAAAGAAGTGGCTTGACACCAGGCCTTCCTCCAAAAGTCTTCGCCTCACTCTGTGTGCAGATGCAGTCACACCTGCCTGCTCTCCTTGAAGTTCTGGTTGATCCGATAAATGGTTGATTTAGGTGCAATTTTACTAGCAGCAATATCCTTGCCTGTGAAGCCCATTTTGTGCAAAGCAATGATGAAGGCACATGTTCCCTTGCAGGTAACCATGGTTGACAGAGGACGAACAATGATATCAAGCACCACCCTCCTTTTTGAAGCTTCCAGTCTATTAGTCTCAATCAGCATGACAGAGTGATCTTCAGCCTTGTTCTCGTCAACATTCTTACTTGTGTTAACAAGACAATCACCGACATAATGGCAGCTGGTCCTTTTGTGGCAGAGCTGAAATGCGTTGGAATTGTTTTTTATTAAGTTCATTTTCATGGCAAAAATCTGATCACTCTTAATGTAATTCTGGAGTCTACATTCTATATGCTATATGCAAATAACCATCATCAACACTGCGGCAGCACTTTGTGAAAGTTTGTATTTGCCTCATTCTCAAAACGTTTGACCATGGCTGTATATCAGTGGAGGCTCGTCCATTGAGGCAGGGGAGGTTGTTCCTCCTCATTTTTTTGAGAGGCAAAAGGGAGTTCAAGAATATAAAAAATAGTAATTGGTTCAAATAAACTCTTAATAAATCTCTATATAACTTATAATTCATTTATTAATTTGAAATAAAAAATTTAAATGATGATTAAAATGCTTAAACAGTGACATCTGCAGGCAGATTGGTGAGTTGTTTGGAAAATAACATACTGTAGACTACTAGAGGAGGCTAGAGGAGGTAATCGTCTCTTTTACCTCCAGGGCGGGACATCTTAGTATCAATTCAATGCACTTCTATTTTTTCATACCTTTTTCATGCTAGTTTCTTATTGG
>JACXGM010038134.1:0-10910 GCA_016801145.1 Umbra pygmaea
ATGTTCATGTTTTGCTAAAATTTGTATTCTGTTTGAATAAAACAGACTCTAGTGAATGTTTTTCAAATGTAATCGTGTTTTCACATGAGACACTGACAATATATTCAATCAAATTGTGTGTAAAACATATTTGTTACTTTTATTAATAAAACAAGTTAAATTATTATTTTTGCTATCACATGCTCTTATTGTTTCTTTAAACACAATACAATTGCATTTGGTTTTAATTCACGGGCTGTGTAGTGAATTAACAATGGCTATTGCAATGAATCAAAACGAGCGCTATTGTTTTGAAAGAAAAAACGAATATCCAGGTTGACGTTGCTGGTGTAAATACGCGGTTGCTTGTCATATACATTTTCACCAGCAGATGGGAGCAGATCTTACACAATGCAGCTTTAAGGTTCATCATCATAACAGTATTCGGCTGTGTATCAGCTTAGCTAGCTAGCCAAAATTAAGCATAAATGTAATCAAATCAAGCAATAAGCTTTTAACTTATAAACAAATGTGTATTTTATGTGCTGTCACATTTAGCCACATCTTTTTAGTTTTTCGAAGTACCGAAATAAGGTACTGTTGTGTACCAGTCCCGAATTCCAGGTACCGGTATTGGTACTGGTATCGGTTCAGATGCAAACAATACACAACCCTACTCACCAGTGCATCTGTTGTCACTTTCTTTTGCACCAAAACAGATGACATTGATATCCCTGAAGTTTAATTGACTTGATATTATACTCTGATGATTGTATGTTCCCTTAATTTAAACATTTTGGTGAAGGGGGTTCTTTTGTTTTTTAAATATTTGTGCACACAATTCTTGAGGCAACTCGAAGTCTAGTAACCGAAGTCCCTGCACGTATGTCTAGTTCGTCAATTTATTTGTGGGTTTCTTCCTCTCTGTAAGAATAAAACTTCATCATTTGGTATTTACTTTATTGATATTAAAATTAATTTTGTAACAGAAGATATCAGACACTGTGATTATAACATTTTCGGACAAGGACTAAAGAGTAGAATTATTTCTATAATTGGCTACCTGGAATGCTAGAATAAAGACCAAGGGACCAGTTTCTCGTGGGGAGTCATGACAATAATTAAACAGTAGGGATGTTTGGTACTGCATCTTGTATTGACATGGAGACCATAACAAATTGACACATTTGTTGTTTCTGTTGTGCAAAAAAAATCATTTGAATTTTTCCATTACTCTTTATTACTCGCAGAAAAGCAATATTACCGGTTTATGTTATAGTCAAGCTCATTGTTTCAAGCTGGGTGCAAGTAAGTATGTTTCTGATGGTCTTGTAAGCAGAAACTCAGTGCAGAACCAGCTGAACAGGAGTCAGTGTATGCACAAGTGAGTGGATTACACTGAAAATAATAAAAGGCCATCTTGGATGCTGACTCCCGTATAAATCTCTATACACATACAATCTCAATGGTAAAAACACGCTACTCTGCAATTGTTGGAATGAAGCTGGCATACAACTTTGTGTTACCAGCAGCATTTTGCTGTCTGATCTTATGGATTAAGATTGCTGCAACTCGAGATTGTTTTGAGGAAATCTGCAAGCAAAAAGTTTGGATTTCTCACTTTAAAATCTGGCTGGTGGGTCTACAACATCTAGGTATACTGTAAAGGCTATTTTATGCTTCTGCGTCAAATCGACGGCCTACCCACGCAGACCTCTCTGCGTGAATGCGGGCCCTCTGCCATACCCTCCGCCGTTGAGTGACATGCACCTTTCCAAAAATGTAACTCGCCCGTCGAGGCTACGCAGACCACAAGGATTGTGATTGGTCAGATTAATAAATCTTTCCAAAATGTAGCTTTTCCAGTTTTCCTCTCCCTCTATACCGCCATTGTTTTGCTCTGAGTTGTTTCGTGAAAAGGACAACAATGGCTGAATTTCGATTATATGGTAAGTATACATTTTTTTTTACCTCTGTTTATGCAGGCTAGCTAGCTAACAATGCTATCAGGTTGTCCATATACATGTCGCCATGGTACGTCTGTGCAAACAAAATGTAACAAAACATGCCGAAAATGTTGTTTTGCAATCCTGTTTTCATAGCACTACTAATTCCATATCTTTTTATTAATTAGAGCTGCTGTAGCATAGGAATTTCTACAGTGTGGGGTTAATAATATCTATTTTATCAACCAATCATCGTTGTCTTTTTGCTTTTACAGTACTGTGAAATTCATATACTTTTGCCCCATGGCGCCGTTGTACACACTGACTTGCATAGCATTTTATTTTCAGTATCTTATTTATCAACTGTTATTTGCACAATAATGGTTTGCACAGTCAATGTGTTAATTTATTACATTGTATTTGCCTGCCACTTTACACACCAATTTGATCTACCTCTAAAACTCAGATTTCTTTGCACTTATTTTTACGTTTACTTACACCTTTCTCATGTAATTTTGACTATATTTTTTTTTCTTCCTCTCTCTACCCTTTGTGTAATACTTGTGTATTTGTATTCCTGTGTAACTAGGTCTGAACTTGCACCTTTTTGCTTTATCTTTTTGGAGTTTATTATGCTGGTAAGAAAATATACTATGTTTATAAAACTATATAAATGTAAGAGTAAAACCTAATCAATCTATCTGTCATAACAGGGCCAAGTATGATGCCTGGAATCTCTAACTCGAGTCAGGTTGGTTTAATTCCTGTCCAGACAGTCACTTGATGTACACATCACTTAATACAGCAATGTTCCCTACATTATATATAACCTCCCCTGCACAGCCATTGTATACCTAACCATAGGGCTGGGCGATATTCACATCGCGATACAATAATGCACTCCAGAGCCTGTTCGCCTGGCAACACTATATAATGCACACAACACAAACTCTGATATTTCATTTAAAAATAACAGCGCTAGTTTTAATTCATTGCAATAAACATTGTGAATTCATTGTAAAGCTAGTGATATGTAACCAAATTCAATTGTATTGTGTGTGTAAAGAAATAATAAGAGTATGTGATAGCAAGAACGGCATATTTAACATGTTTTTAGGAAATGATTATTAAAAACATTAACAAATACATTTAACACAAATTGATTGTCAGTCTCATGTAAAAAAAGACAAGTACATTTGAAAATCATTCACTAGTCTGTTGTTACCCAAAATAGAATAATTGTAGCAACACATGAACATGGACCCACTACCTATCTATGCAATGAGCAAACAATGATTCATGTAATGAATGAGGAGCGTATTATTTTGAAATGAAATATCAGAGTTCGTGTTGCGAGCATCATATACTGTTGCCAGGCAAATGAGCTCTGGAGTGCATATTGTATTGTTATATGCATATCGCCTAGCCCTACCAAACCACCACCTGTGCCTGATGTGTGTAGCTCCCCAGCTTCAATGGTACCCAAGGCACCTGTGTCCCGGGTGGAGTCCAAACAGAAGAGGAACCAGGATGACTGACTGTTTGGTCAGATGGCATAGCTAGACAAACGCAGGATGGACCTACAAACTGGTGCAGGACACCGGCAGCGAGTGTAGCAGATTTGGCCAGACAGTGGCTGATCTGCTACGGAGGGTGCCCTTTGTCCCTCCAGCCATTTTCTCAAGCAAATGTTCAAAAATAATAACATTTCTCAAGTAGTCTGTGTCACAGTTGCAAGTATTTTTTATGTGGGGTGCCTTATTATTCTAGTTTCAGCACATGCTATTTAAGAGTTATGTGAATACCCCTGCTCGAAACCAGTGGTTCTCAAACCTCTTCACAAAGACGTAGTGTGTACGTTTATGGGGCAAAAGTTTGTAAATATTTAATTGAGAGAAATGGCTTTTGGGCCAACCTGATGGACTCTGCATAACCTGCATTTATTATATTCATCATTCAACTGGAATATTTGTTTGTAGAAGCCTAGTCTGTTGGTTGCATACAAGTCTAGTCATTTTTAATACATTTTTTTTCTTTTTCAAGAGGCCACATTTACACAGTTTTCTATAATGTATCCTAGAAGAATCACCTCTGCCATTTTATTTTATCTATCGACAGATGTGACTATTTTACTTGTACATTTGATTTGTAAAGGCTACTTAAAGTACATTTAAGATCACAACTTTATTTTTGGTTCATAAGTCCATTTAAATGAAGATACTTTTAGATTTTTACTCAAGTAGAAATCCATTTGGAGACTGTTCACTTTTACTGGAGTAGGGTTTTAGTACAGCGTCTCTACTTCTACTCAGGTATCCGTCTCCAGTACCTTTTACACCTCTGAGAGGCGCAGCAGAACAAATAAACTGTTCCTGCTGTTTTGTTTGCACCTTATGATGTGTTGCTTATTTGTATATAGTTTTTGTTTGCAGTTGATCTGTATAGTTTTTTCATTTTATATATTTATATTTTGTGCTGCTTGTACCTGCTTGCAACTTTGTACAGGTTACTGCCAATAAAGAACAATAACATGACTTCACAGCAGGTCTTTATTGATCAGGGATGTGATTTTTCCGGATTAATCCGGAATTCCGGAGTTTCCGACCTGAAAATGTGACCTATGTGAATCATGCAGATCTGTAAAAAAAAGAAAAGGTGGGGGCTCTCATCGCAGAGCAGAGAGCACACTGACAACGTGCCGACAGATCAGCTAGGTTACTTTTGACATTAAACAAAGTCTCACCTTTCAAATTTGCTCATTTCTTAAAAGAAATGTAAACAATAAATACCGTTTTGTAGCTCTTTAATGTGTCATGACAGATTAACAGATGTAGAGCCTCAGTTGAAGCTGTTGGCTTGGCATGCTCTTGACAGCACATGATCGGGTGTTTTTGCGTTTTCATGTGGACAGAGATTTTTTTAAACCGTGCTTGTGTGGATGAGATTTTTTTTTAACGAATAAAGAAAAACTCAGTTTTCAAAAATACCCGTGTACGTGTGGATGGGGCCTAACTCTCCTGACTGCTTTGTCGGACAAAATTGCGGATGGCGAAGTATGATTGGTCTGGTGACCTGTCAATCAAGCTGTAAATGTTGTAAAAATATATATTTAATTTTTTTTATTCAAGTAAGTTGTTCTCATGTGTCATAAAAAGTTCTAGCTGTGAAATAAATGAAAATGTATTTTTTTGTTCAAATAAGTTGTTTTGGGTCCTGCTTTATCGGGGGGGGGGGGATGCTCTCAGTATATTTTCCTGCTTTTTTTGTGCCAATCACATGCCTGATTGATAAAAAGACAACTCTTAAAACATAAATGCTAAGGAAAATTCAGATATGACAATCACCTAGCTAAAAGTTATAATATATTGATCAATCATCCATCTGACTCTGGAGTGATGGTAATTGTAAATCTGCTTACCCATGGGCAGGTGCATCACTATGTAGCAAAAAACTGCATTAATTCATAGGCAATCATTATATGACAATGTAGGTATATACACACACAAAGTACTATTACAGGACTGGCTGGCTCTCCTTCAAGATTTCCAACCAAAAATATCTAAAATGCATCTCCTCGTCCATGTCTCTCAGTGGCCGAAAAGCACAGAAAAAAGGCAGTGCCTTTAAGCAAAACAGCGGCGAAAAATCTTGACTGTGGCATTGACAGTCAGTGTTTCACAAGCAGCCTATTGTACAATGGGGAGTAGCAACATGCTAGTTCACTGACATAAGCTTTGCAAAAAAACTAAGAAATTGTTTGGTTGCAATGACGGGGTTACCTGTTTGTAAAGAGTCTATTTCCCAGTAACGTTTTGAAATTAGCACTTTGCCAGCAAGCAGTACTTTGTGGGCCATTGTGCTAAAGTTTGCTTTCTAAAATAGCATAAACTGGCTGGCAGACATCTCGCAAATAACATTCCGGTGGTGAGCGACACAGGTGACACAGGCGGCACCCTTTAGCGTTATGGCGGTGAAATGCAGCGCGTTGCAAAGAAACACTTTCAACCAACGCAGAAGTCCGAAAGGGTCATGACGCCGTCAGAGCGACGCAGTAGCCACGGCGTGGAGTTGACGCAGAAGCATAAAAAGGCCTTAAGATTTACACTCAATCACTCACCCACCCATCCACTGTTGTTCCCTTGTATGTCTTCTCTTAAACTCTGTCTCCTCTCCTGTTACAGCATGTTCGACTGCTCTCCCGCAAGCAGTTCCAGCTGCGAGCCCTCATGCAGAAAGCCCGCAAAACCGCTGGTCTCAGTGACCTCTACTGACCCACACTGATCCTGCAGACATACACTCCGCATCTGGCAGTCTCCAGCTTTCCATCTCGTCTTCCGTCTTTGTCTCCTTCTCCTTACCTCACATCCTTATTATTTATACAGTAATGTTCTGTCTTTTGTTATTTTTTCCATTAGGCAATGACTACACCCTCTTTTAAAATTAAGATTTGTATCAATTTCTCAGTGAACACCAATAAGCTGAAATTGGACAAAACTGAGTTCTGTGAAACATGTTGTTTTTTGTTTTTATGAAGAACATAAGTTTGAGCACCAACATCATTGGAATAAGAAAATAGTCCATTTTATTCAAATGAGGTGTTGCAAAAATGAGTAGACCCTACAACAAATTCTTCTAAATATAATATTTTGAAGGACAGCCCCAACTCTTCTGGACATTGAGTGAACAATTTGGTGACATACTGACATTTCAATCTGTCTCCATTCATGGAGAATGAGCGCTTTCAGAGCTTGGATGCTGGATGGAGAACGATGATTGACCTGTTTTTTTCAGAACTCCCCAGAGGTGTTTTGTTGGGTTGAGGTCAGGTGACGTTTTGTGTGGGCTCTCTGTGCGTAAGGTTGCACTCTATTTTGTGATTGAGAGCTTGTTGTTTGTTACTGTGTGTGCTTTATAGGCCTATTTAGTGTGCTAGTTGTGCTTGTGTGTATTATCAGTTTTGTGTTTAAAGTGCTCAGTGTATTGTTGTCATCTGTCATAGCTAGATTATAACACTCCAAGGTTGTCTTTTCAGTAACCCAATTGCCCAGACCGAATGGTTTAAACTACAAAAATACATCAGTAACAGTATTGTCAGGAACAAGCCAGTGTCTTCTGTTTTGCTATTAGGCACAAATAAACTCCATAATCCATCTGAAGGTAAGCATGGTACCGGTCCTGTAATAATGCCTAATGCAAATGAGGTAAGAAGCATTCTAATCTCAGAAATACAAAAAATTGAATCACTTTTATTGGTTTTCTAAATATATTTCTGTGTAACTGATGTATATGCATGCTTCCTTTTTCCAGTTATTTCATTTTATGTTTGATATCTCTATCTCTAAAATAAATTTAGATAAATGATCCAGCCTATGACCATCTTAAAACAATTCAATGTTAGTTTAGTAGGAATAGCTAATGTATGGATTAGGCCTTGGAACCTTTTAATATGAATGAGGCACCTGAACCCTAAATTACAGGGAGCTGTCTGCCCAGATCTTGCCTAGTGTGTTTAACAAGGAAGTTGCCCTAAGGGTGGTGTACGCCCCGGGCGTCCGCCTATACACTCAAGTGCTTCCCCTATCTCCCTGGGAAGAAATGAAAACAAAGGTTAATGACAAATGAAGACGATGAATAATCAAAATGGACAAAAATAATACACTGAGCACTCTAAACACAATACTGATAAAACACACAAGCACAACTAGCACTCTAAATAGGCTTACAAGCTTACATACTAACAAACAACAAGCTCTCACTCACAGAACAGAGAGGGCAAAACTGTATGGTATGGTACCTTAAATACAGAGGAAGGGCATGATTGGATAGCATGTTGATTGGAACCACGTCAACCGGATTATGGAAGGGAGGATTCATTGATAAGTGGTGATTTGGCCTAATTTGCACCTTTTCATGGAAAGAATGTTTGTAAATTCTTTCCATGAAGAAGCCTGTGAAAAAAAAAATATTTTGTCATATTTTGTACCAGAATGTTATTTAATTGTTTCTCTGGGTTCTACGCACAAGTTTGGATTATTGGTCTTTTAAATACACATGTGTGGAAAATCCAAGATGAATACTATTTTATGTGAATGGCTGATCAATGGCAAAACTGTCCATAATTGTTCTTCACATAACTGAGTGAAAAAGAAACTTATTAGTTTTATTGCATGTAAAACAACCTAGTTGGACAACAATGTGGAAAATGTGCATATGGATATGGAGCGCATGGTTGCAGGTATTAATTTAAGCATTTTTCAATCATTTTCTTTCACATGTGTATTTTATCTTGTGAGGTGTGAGAGTATGTGTTCTTGCATTCACTTGACTGTGTGTTGGATCTATCTGTCCCTCTGTAAAATACACATGTCAGCCTTTTTCAAAATGGCTAGTGTTCAACCTGGAGATACAAAACTTATCAGTGAAGCAAGCAGTCAATCTTAGGATGTGTCCCCATGTACTCTGCTATTTATGGGGAATTTTGTTGTCAGTGTATCTTTAACATTGAGTGGCTTTCTTTGTTATATGTTTAGGATTATCCTTTGGTCTATTTTGACGTGTGTCATTGTATTACACTAAACCAACATTGTTCAAACATTTTGCAACGTAGAAGAAACGTTATGTTTCCTGTTGGACAAGCATGGATCATTACTCCCAATCTAAATCTTTGTCTTTCATTCAGGGCCTAATGAGCACAAAATGATCTCAAAGGTCTACCCTCAACCTGTGTACATGTTTGTATATTTACGTTTATATTGTGAAAGGTTCCACCAATACACTCCTGTTTAACAGCGTCAAATGGAAATTATTTTTCTGTCCACTTCTACTTCTTAGCTGTTCTAAGCGACTAATTTGTTTTCCACTTTCAATTTTATACACAAAGATTGTTAACTGGTGTCGGACATAAAGGAAACAAAATAATTGAAATAATCAGAAATTAACTTATGCAGACACACCTCTTTTAAATTAGCTTTTACAAAATGCACTTTGAATTGTATGATAGTTTGTTTACTGTTGGGTTATGTTTTGGTTAGTTTTCATTTACAACAATAGATTACCTGTTAATTTGTATCTGTACTATATTTTATGTAAATTGGCACAAATAAAAATAATCAGATTTGCCATGTGATTTTAGTTGTTTTTTTTTTGGTGACATCCTTGTAACACTCTTGTATCTAAATCTTAATTACTGTTCTCCCTCAGATGTTAATATTTTCTCATACATCCATTCCAATGTAGTAGACTTTAGTACACTAATGACAAAAGGTTAAATATATAGTCTTTGTTTGTTGTATTCTTTATGTATTTATTTAATATGAATCTTTCAGACGTTGACCTGGGGGTATTCCATCAACAGTGCTGGTTTGATTGAACGCCAACTTTGAATTCAGCCTCAAGCCATTCCATTAACAGAATATAGCCATGGCTTGTCAACGCTAACGCTACCAGGCTTACCCCGGAATTCCACCGGGGACTTCTGCGGCGCGTTACGGTTCCGGCAAGGTTTCATTCCGTCCTCAAAGTAGTGTCAAACCCTACCAAGAGCATTAGAGAAACTTGGCTTGTTTTGTTCATCCAACAAATGTGGATACCTGAAGGAGTATACCTGAAGTGTCTTAACAGAATATAGCAAGGTCAATCAATATTTTATTTTGTATGTATTGTTTCTATTTGTTATACAGTAGACTATACACTTTGATGTAATCAAGTCACAGCAGGACCTATATATATTTTAAATTATCGTCAGGCATTATCGTCAGGCATATTAAAATAATTATCTGTTTTATATGGTGATATAATTTTTTGGCCATATCGCCCAGCCCTAATGACCACAAAGCATTTTGCAGACTCATCAATTGTATGTATTGATTTCTATATTTTCTTTTGGATTGTAATAAGCTTATGAGTGATAATGGTTCCAAAAACAAGTAATTGTTGTATTTTTTAAAAGGTGTTTTCACTGAAAAATTAACCATTTTGGTTTCAGAACTTTGGTGTGATTGTAAAGTATCAACTGTCTTGAATTCTAAATCAAGTAATTTATAACTTAATGTTTAGGTAGTACAAAGTCCAATTACGCAATACACACTTCATACATTTTGTCTGCAGACAGGAAGTTATATCTTGGACCTAAATTACTACGTTGCTGGACATGGGAGACAAGAACCCTGGTTTTGGGTGTGTTGACTCAAAGTAGAGCTCTTTCTATTCTCAATCAGGTTTTCCTCTTGATTATCTACCTTCTGTATACACACTTATTTATTTTACTAGATGAGATAACCCACTTTCCAATGACTGTCTTTAACTCCTGGACAAGAGGTAATTTCACTAACAGCAATTACCATTAGCATATGAAGAGCAAGAGACCTCAAGTCCAAGCATCTTCCCAACAGTACACTTTATATGAATTGCATTTACACTGGGTAGTTGGCAGAAGCGTCATGCACCTATTTTTTTTAAGGGGGCACAGTGTGCACAACACACAGAAACGGGTGCAAAAGTGATTGCAGCTTGTCAGACAGTAGAGCAGTGGTGGAAGGCACCTCGTCGCTCAGCAAATTGGAACAGGTGAATAAGTGATGTGTAATTGTATAAGGTGGAAATCACACCGTCAATCATGTTCAAAATGGAATTCACTACCTGACAAGCATCTGTACCAAATTATACTGATGTGACAAATAAAGTATCACAGGTCCTGTAATCAGGGTGGGAAATTGCCACCCGCCAAATGCTGGTAGATTTTCACTTTGGCTGGTAACTTTTCCCGATCTACCAGCCAGTGGCGGCGCCAGAGTATTTTTTTGGCATAACTATGGTGGGGCTAATCCACACAGTGGTTGGGCTTAAATCAACGTCTGAATTTCAATGTGAATACATGCACAATAGAATAGAGCATGACATCAACATCATTCCCAGTAGCTAGAAATACCACGTCGGACTGACTCATTTTTTCACACGCAAATTACTTTTAGAGCAACTGATGTGGAA
>JACXGM010038135.1:0-10910 GCA_016801145.1 Umbra pygmaea
TAACCGAAATCCAACGAGTATATAATTAGAAGACGATTATATAATTTCACCTTAAAGTTTTCTTCTTCATTGGCTCCTATGGCGAGGAAAAGGCTTAAGGTGATTTAATGTACCTAAACAACGATCAATATTAACCAAATTTCTCTCTCATATTGCTCATCATAACCACTGAAAATTATAAAAACAACTAACCCAAATTTCAATTATTTTATATTTTTTTTATTTTGCTGATCCGAAAAATGATCCGATCCGTGACTCTGATCCGAAAACCGATCCGATCCGTGAGTTTCATGATCCGTTGCACCCCTAGTATTTACCAATATAATATTTTGTATATTATTTTAAGAATGATTTACTTATAATGTTAGACTATTTACTTTCGTCATATTTGAAGAAAACTTACCAAGTTCAATTATCTCAGTGCACTGGCAGATCATTTTGCTAACTTTAAGCATATTCCATCTTAACTTAGGTACTTATGGTCTTGTTTTTAGAGGTGTGTTTTTGCAGTGGGCATATAAACAAGCTTGGTCAATGCTCAGTGGTGAATGCAATTAGCACCTCCCCCAGGGTTAGCAACTACCGTCTGGATTTCCACAGCGATTCAACCAGAGGAGTCGCTAACAGTCGGTGTTCCCGAAAACACAGCATGATGTGAGCTAGCAATCGGAGGTAAACTGAACACCAGGCGAGTGCAGGCCATATAATCGGTGTGCCTTAGCCTTTAGAGGAACACTCAGAAATCAACAAGCACAACAAATGTTCAATGTGTAAACTAGATATGTAGACATGTCGGCATCAAGTAATTGTCTTTGCCCTCCTAACAATGACAAGATCTACAGCAGATTGACAAAAGTGTGCCTCTCTTACCCTCAGAAAGAGTAAAGCCTAATATTCTGAAGTGACAGACATTCAAGCTGGAGTGTTCTGCTTTCATCCAGCAACACAGACAGGAGATACTTCACTGAGAAAGGCTCAGGCCAGGCATCAGGCTTTGCATCTGCTAGCTCAGTGGAGTCTGCCCCTAACATAGCCAGTTTGCTCAACATTGTTTTCTCCATTCAGAGCATGATTTTGCCTCATTCTAGGTTTCTCAAAGCTAAACATAATGGTGTCCATCTAAGCAATACAACTAGAAAAACAACCTCATCCATTATGGTCATTAATGAAAAATATGGTGATAATCAAAAAAATTAGCTACTTACTGTTTGATCACTTACGTCCAAGGCAATTAATCAATCACTAATCCTGGCTCAACTTGATATTGAAATTGGCCAGTGTGAAACTTGGATTAAGCCCAATTTATTTCTGCCCTAAATGAGTCCTCTCCTCCTGGTTAGATTAGTGACCATATACTAGTCACCAAAAAAGCAGATTTACAGCCCAGGTTAAAGGTTTGCATTTTTGCTTTCCTGACATGTTTGGTGAATATCATGTTCTCTGGACCTACTCAGAAGCCAGACCCAAATACTTTTGGATGTGGCTGTTGTCCAGTGTCCTCACAGACACCAGACCGTGAGAACACATCACACACATGACCACTGGCTCCCAGACAAAACCCACATCCCCACAGCTGTACAGGGTCCTACTTTGCACCTAAAATGCCCTTCATGGTGTTGCTCCATCATACCTCTCGACCCCTCTGGCTGAACTACTCATCATCCCAAAAAGCAGGACCACAGGGGACAGGCTTTCCCTGACGCTGGGCCTAAATTCTGGAACTCTCCCCTAGACACCCACACCTCTCCCTGTATGACCATCTTCAACAACAAACACCACCTGCTGAGTCTTGGCTTGGCATTTTCACACCGTTTCAAACCATTGATATGTTCTTGTTTGTTTTCACTTCCTTTGCTATGGGATTTTAGAAAAGGTGCATAGTATCATAATTAATTTGTAATAAACCTATATAACCAAGACAAATTATGTCCTCATAAAATGAAAAGTGTTGCTTAATTAAAAGGGTAGAGCGTCAGGAATACTGAAAGTTGGCGGTGTAATTCTAACTGGGGCCACCATAAATGACATACTGTATAAGCACATTTGACAGTAAGATGCATTGTGGAAAAAACTTGCTAAATGGCATTTAGTGTAGTTTAGCAACACTTAAAGGATCACGCCAGACCCATATTTAGTTGAGCCTCCTTTAGCAGAAGGACGCTTCCTATAGCCTTTAATTAGTGTCTGGATTCTGGATGAAGGTATTTTGGACCATTCCTCCTTGCAAAACATCTCCAGTTCAGTTAGGTTTGATGGTTGCCGAGCATGGACAGCCCGCTTCAAATCACCCCACAGATTTTCAATGATATTCAGGTCTGGGGATAGAATTTTAGTCAATTTTCAGCAGTGTTTTTGGTTGTTGTCTTGTTGAAATATCTAGCCGTGGCGTAACTTCAACATTGTGACTGATTCTTCTACATTATTCTCAAGTATCTGCTGATATTGAGTGGAATCCACGCAATCCTCAACTTTAAAAAGATTCCCAGTAGCGGCACTGGCCACACAGCCCCACAGCATGATGAAAATTCCACCAAATTTTACTGTGGGTAGCAAGTGTTTGTCTTAGAAAAATGTGTTATTTTGCCGCCATGCAGAATGCCCCTTGTTATGACCAAATAACTCCATCTTTGTTTCATCAGTCCAGAGCACCCAGTCCAGAGCACTTTTCCTAAATGAAGCTGGCTTGTCTAAATGTGCGTTTGTATACCTCAAGTGACTCTGTTTGTGGCATGTGTGCAGAAAAAGCTTCTTCCGCATCACTCTCCCGTACAGCTTCTGTTTGTGCAAAGTGCGCTGAATTGTTGAACGATGCACAGTGACACCCTCTGCAGCAAGATTATGTTGTAGGTCTTTGGAGGTGGTCTGTGGGCTGTCATTTACAGAATATTGCTCAATCTGTATCATTTGGAGATAGCTACTGTAGGTGGCATAGCGCTGAATTAACTTCGTAGGATTTAGTTACCCATTGTATTGTTACAGGATAGAGTGAATGGCTATCTAGGCCAAAGGCTTCTCAACATACAATATTTGTCAAAGATGGTTGATCGAGCGCTAACAAACTAGCTAGCATTTATCTTGTGTTCATTCATATTGTGTGATAATTGCAATGTCATTTCAAAACATCTGTGTTTTATGTTCAACTAAAACAGTGCTTGTCTTGGTCCAGAACAGCGTTCCCATACTTCTAATTTTAGGCAAAGTTCGGATTCCTTTTTTAAACAAAACAGCCGTCTGGGACCATACATTCCCAGAGTAAATAATTTTTTGACAATTATCTTAACAATTTTACCAAAGCTATCCGGGATTGTATTTCTTCTAAAGCCTGCCAAGCCCGTATTATATCTCCATCACTCTTGTTCTATAGAAAAAAAACATATTTTCAGAATAGTTTAGCACGTAAGCTAGCATAGATTTGGTGGATGGGCATATAAATTTGCAACTTTCATGCCAGTGTTCAAAAGTTCAAATCCAGATAGACACTCTGTATGTGTTTTGTTGTCCATTGAAACGTGATGCAGACAGGTGTTGTCCATGTTTTTTATCTGAATGCCTTATATTTGGTCACTTGAGCTGAATAACTATGTCCCAGTGTGTAGTTTTCCAGGAAATGTTTTTGGAGGATCATTTTAGTGTTGTTCGACAGTTTCACGCTTCGTTGGGGAGTAACTCAAAATCTCCAAGCTGATTAGGAAAAATGTGTACATTTAAACCCTAATTTATGTACATAAGGCTCGATTTTCTCCGATTTCTGTTTTGATTTGGCCCCTGTTTAGGTGGTCTTGAACACAACTATGTTGCCACATAGAATATGGCCAAGATGACATTAGCTCCGTGATGCACAATTCCTCATGCTTGCACTTGTGTGGGCTGTCACCTGTATCACAGGGTTTGTAGCTACCTGTATCAACTGTGCTAACATTTCTTGACCTATCAACCTTGACTCTTGTCATGCATAAAAACCATGTAATGTATAGACCTTAACTGTATATTACTTATATTTGATAGGCTACTTTATTAAAACAAGCCTACAACCCATACATTTTCATCAACATAGTCTAATGTGTGATTTGTAAAATGACAGTTCCTGTACTTGTTTGATCCCAAGTCAAGCACTGAACCTGTAACTAATACAGCAAAATAGGTCATAGAGCTACCAGATGATTTTGTGACCGGTTGTAAATGTTACTAAGTACAGTGAATTGTTATTTACACCACGGGATTAAGCTGCATTGAACGTCAATGAAATCGACTTTCTTGGGGGCGGACATAAATTCTGGACCTTGGTATTTCAAGTGCAGACTGATACAGAAGCGGCCGAAATGTACTCACGGTTGTTCTCGGATGCATTGACAGAGAGAACATTTTATATGACATAAATCATTTATGTTAACATTTGTATATACTATATTAAGAAACTGATTTAAACTGTGGAATTGAACTTCATTATAATGAAGCATTGAAAGGACCTGAATTTATCAAGACAGATAGGGTATGGTACAGTGATGATACTGTAAGACAACATGTCATCCATTTAATATAATGAAAGTCTTTAAGTGTAGTATAAAATATAGTTGAAATAATAACTAGAACATGAATTACTATCTAGGTTGCTTCTGCATTAGCATACACCCATGGATCAAATCCTGTCCCAGAGAGGTATGAAGACATGTGCAGTAAAGACTGCTGCCCTGAGAGATCTAGGGAAGGACAGAGTTAAGGGTAGCCTAGTGCCCATGAATAGATGATGAAGTGTTACCCACTACACATATTATTCCTTAACACAAATCCTGCTTTTCAACCACATCCAATATGGCTGTCCAAATAATAACAGTATCATTATGCAAAACAGGAAAATAATAGAAATAAATCATATTTTAGGCAAATCTTTTGATTTTTTCTTTTGTTATAAAAAATTGTGAAAATTGGTTGTGATATTTTGTGAAGCCAGTACTTTCCGATGGCTAAAATGCCTTGTGAAAATGTGTTCAAGTAATCAAGTTTAGATTTTGTTATAATTAGAGTTGATTCAGAGTGTTTTATACACTATTTCTGGATAACATTTCAAGACAGAATAGTATCTAATAAACTATGTATCCCAGAAATCCATATTTACACCGTTTTCTTATAAACAGAATCATTCAGACATTAAGTCACAGTAGAATCATTAAAGGAGCAATGGTTTTAAAAAATAATGTTGTATGACAACACAGTTTGTATATTTACCACAATTTTGGGCTAGCTCTTCGATGCTCAGTCCTCAGATTTTGGCAGAACCAATTGTTATCTTGAAAAATAAATGCTGAAATTATTTTGAATACATGGGGTTCCTGTTTTTAATGATAAAAACATTGTGTTTATAAACCATCTCTGAAAGGTCCTGGAGTGATTTTTGACATTAGAAGCATACTAAGATATACATACTTTATGCAACACAAAATTTAAGCATACAAGTTGTAACGTAAGTTAGATATATTTAAGTATCCACTCTTCTAGTCTTTATTGTAGGCACAGACATCAAAAGTTGTATTTACATTTTGTTTGTCCATTGTGTGAAACATTAAAATGTGGATTTTGCAAACATTGCGATATGTAATATTCATAAGACTGAAAGGCCCTCTATCAGCAGTGCTCAGATTTCCCTATCAAGCCCCAAATTCTACAAAGCAGGCCAGTATCACAGATACCAGCCCCCAACTCCAGGGGGTAATGCGAAAAACTTGGCGTGGTGACACGAACAGCCTTCCGTTGAGAACCAGTGAATAATCAAGACTTCCCCTTCAAGAGTCTTATCATCAGACATAACTAACACACGAGGAGCTGCTTGGAACTGCATGAAGAACCTAAGAGCTGAGTTTCCACATAAGAGCTACTACACACAATACTGTACCAACTACACACACTACACACACTACACACCCGCCTGCCACCGATGGTAAGACGTTCCGAAAACAGGCGGGCAACCAGCGTTTTCTCTGGAGTGGGTCCACTGGAAGGCAGTGTATTGTTTTGTGAAGTTCTTTGAGGTTTTATAATTGTTGATTAGTGATTTTAGGTTGGACATAAGTTCTCATATAGAAGAGTCCCTGTAGAAACCATATTCATCAACGTATAAGCCTAACCTTGGAAATGTCTGAAGAAAAGTTTAGGGAAACATTTTATAAATTAAATGAATCTTGCTGTATCACACATGCACATGCGCACACACAGCCATGACAAGTGTATTAAAATACTCTGGAAGTTCATTATTAGTCAAGTGAGGAAAAGCAATGAGGCTTTCTTGGCAGATTTCCTGCTCACCCAGGTTGACAAATGGATGTGGGTCCTTTGGCAGACCTCCACTTTCAACTTACTAGCCTTTTACCCCACTCTGACGTCCATCTCAGGCATGAAAGTACACTAATGAAAATGCATATTTACTTCATTTGCATGGACTGTGGAACATCTTTAATCGCTTTGTCACTTGCTAATTAACACTCCAAAGCCAATTAATCAATAATGAGCTTAATTCTGCATATTCCGTAAAAATGAACTATTCCTAAGTCTTTGACAGTTATGGTGTAAGGCACATTAAAAATGTCTTATTTATTGCACAAAATATCTCTTTGTTGAATGTAAATCGTTTATAATGTTGATACAATTATTAACGTTGATTCCCGTTTTTTGAACTTTATGCATAAATCTTGCACATTTTTATAATATTTTAATATAATACATGAGGAGTGACAGGGATTTCAGCAGCTGTATATCTGTATTTTTGACTTCCTTCAAAAAACAAATTAGCTGAGAGTAGAACCTCTGTAAGTTTATCACCCAGTTAATTTCTTGCACAAGAATGACATTTAAAAACGAAAGAGCTTGAACCGTGAACATATTTCATGAATCGACACAACAATTTCATGAAGGCAGCAAACCTTGTTGTAGCTCTCTGAGCAAACTCATTGAAATGCACAGTCAAAACACCTAATTAATTCATACTGTTAATGTAATGGAAAAATAAAGCATTTGGAATTTAATTTAGCACAGGTTATGTAAATGAGTTAGTTCGACCTCCACGGATAAATCAAAAGCCTTTGCCTTGCTTCAACGAGGCCCACTCACCTGAGGGTAAAGATCTGTACAGATGACAGGGTGGACAGAGCCAGGAAAGTGGAGACGGTCTCTCTCTGTCTGATTGGTCTAGAGGGTGCCATCACCACAAAGTTGCTGTCTACTCGTATCTCAGACATGGGTTGGAACAGACGCACACTCCCAATGTGCTGCATGGGCGTGGGCCCTGAAAAGTACCCCATGGGCCCCTGGTGCTCCATGCGCATGGAACTGCCCTTCTTGGAGTCCTCTGAGCTACACTCTCCGGCCTCCATGGTCTGAACTAGGTAGTAGAGCTCCACTGGGGTGCCTTGGGCCTGCTCCGGAGCTCTCTGCCTGCCGGGTCTCACGGTGGGGGGGCTGAACCAGCTGGCCAGGGGCTCCAGTTCCGCTACGCACATCCCCAGCTCCCCCTTCAGACGGCAAGTTCCTCGCACCTCCTGCGTCTCATGGAAGGCAAACATCCTCACGCAGGGCAGCTTGTGGGCCGTGGTGTAGTCATCCCAGTCCCTGCCTCCCACGTAGAACAGCACCTGCACCTTGGGCCAGCTGGGGTGGATCCTCTCACTGATGATGAAGGTGTGGACCTTCCAGTTGTAGGTGAAAAGGGAGGGAGAAGATGAGGATGGCGATGATGACGGGGAGGTGAAAGACGGTCCATTGAAGGGCCCGGGTCTCTGAAGGAGCTCCAGGGGTATGGGCAGCTGGACGGACAGTGGCCCATAGCTGGCATTGACGGAGGGGATGCGGCGTGCCTGCTGGATGAAGAAGGACTCAACCCTTGCCTGCAAGCTGGAGTTCCTCATCAAGTCCTGGTTGGACTCCTTTAGGAAGAAGGCTGCCTCTGCATTGAGGACCTGGTAGCTGACAGGCAGGTAGGTGGGCATGGGACCGTACCTCTGTAGACCCTCCAGGATCACCCTGCTGTCAGTCACTGGAACACAAAGGAGAGGCGGAGCGAGAGGTTAGATAGCTACCAGTTTACCTCTATAACAAAGGGCATAGCAGAGAGGATGTGAAAGTGAGTGAAAAGAACAAAGACATTATCTAAATGATAGCGAAGTTCGGGACCATGGACAGCGTAATGCAAATGGAACATTGTGACCAGGGGCTCCATTAACAGTATGTCCATGCTTCTCTGGTCAAACACATTGCCATTCCAAGGTCGCGATAAGGTCCCAACATTTTTGTTTAACATCCCCTTTATGCATTATTGCTTCCAATAGGTCTCGATAGCATGTAAAAGGAGTTTCTGCAGGGTGAGCAGAAGACCTTGAATTAGAAATCGAATTTGATCTAAGGTGATAGAGTGTTTCTGCTGGTAGACATGGTTTCTTCTCAGAGTCTAATTACCTACTCACTAATTTCTTCACTCACTAGACTCTCTTTGAACAGCTCGGTTCACATCCTCCACACGCTCCTCCTGGCCGGAGCCTGTTATTGACAGCGACCCCAACCCACCCCCACAATGATTGCAGGCTGATGCTTTACATAAAGATATAGAGAGAGAGGTGACTCTGTCTCTCTTTAGGAGAGTATTCAGAATAGTCTGGTCGTTTTTCTTTACAGACGTCATGTGGTAGAGACGTAGGAACTAAATTGACAGGTTGCATTTAAGTAATTTAGCAGATGCTCTTATCCAGACTCAATAAGAAGGCATGCATTTACATTCTTTCTCATTTTGCCCCCCTGTGGGAATCAAGTCTGCAAACCTGGCATGCCATGCTTTTACCAAGTGAGCTACTTTATTACAGTCAAAGTCTACGTCTGTATTTTTTTTCATCTACTAATGCTGACATCCTTAAACGGAATAAGTAAAAGCTCTCTCCCCTTCTGTAAAAGTAGGATATCTTGTCCACTGTCCTTGTAAATCACATTAACTTCAAGATTTTCTAATACCGTTTCTACCAATGAAACACTGAGGATTTGTGCAGACACTTGGTTAACTACACAGCGCAAATAACATTAAACACAAGCTAACCCCAGGCAACTTGTACAATGTCAACAAAATATTGGAAATCTAATTAACACCTACAGACCCAGCATCCATTACACAGCAAAAGGTCCAGTGTTAAAATAACACCCTAAATGTTAAATTAACACCCTCATTGTTTATATAGCTCCACTGGAGATATATAAACACTGAAAGTGTTAATTTAACACTGGACTATTTACTGTGTACAATGGACATCACACGTCAGTCCAATGTTACTTTGCTTCTGTGGCATTTAACCTAATTTAAAGCCTACAGTCCACGAGAATGGACACTTGTCAACCAACCAAGTGGCAGTATGGCTCTACATGTCGTAATCTGAAAACAATCCCCTACATTGACTGTATTGATTGATTCCCATGATGTTTAGTTTCACTTCAAAATAGAACAAACATTAAGCATAGACCAACAATTTGTATGTTTTGCTTTTTTTTAAATTGGTATATTGTTTGTGAAGTGTTTCCACCTGACTTCCAATGAAGTTGACAGAAAATATGTTTTCAGAAACCTGAAGGGGTTAAAAATGTCCCAGTATGCTCTAATGCAGGTTGATATAGTGGAATTTATTTATATACCTGTGTTTTTGTATTTACATTTATGAATCTGATTTAGTAATCTTAGCTACACAAATATGCATAACAGGCATACATTTTATAAATGAATCCCATCAATATATTTCGTCTTGCACCCACTGTAAAATAGTTGTTATGATTAAATAAAAATTCCATCTGGCTGTCTTAACTCAGGCTGGATTCCAATAGAAATTACACTTTTGAAAGCCAGTGCCTTGTAGTTTAGGTGGCACAATTCTGGATAAAGGGATACTTCAGCCTAAGATAATATTTAGTGAAATTCCCACTACCTTGGGTTGTGTAAGAAGACTCATGGTGTCACATAGTTCACAAAATGGTTTACCTAAAAATGTATGAATTAAAAGTATACAACCCAATCAAGCAAAACCTGCTTTGAATTTCATGAGCCAAACAGAGTCCAATACACACAGTGTTTAAAAGGGGTTTAAAATCCAGGATGCACAAGCCTCTCCTTGAAACACACACAGAACAACTTCTTCTGAAGTGTTATTTTCATAAGCTATTTTCCTTTAATTAATGTTTTAAGCAAATTTTTCTACAAAATGTTTCCATATGCCTAAGATTTACACCACTGAAGAGTTCTCCAGTTCTATCAGTTGGCATTGACCTGTTGGTTCAGCCCCCCCATCTACCCACCCACACAAACCCATTTATTTTCCATGTGGAATACCTAATACAATTCCTGTCTCATTGAGTAAGAATAGGGCAGGAGGATACATTATTGTTTAAAAATGTTGTAGGCATGTTTATTAAGTTCCTGTGTTGTGTCATTGAGCAAGCCACTTTACCCTAAGTTACTTGAGGGGGATGTCCCTCTATTCAATGTAAGTCACTCTGGGTAAGAGCGTTTGTTTAAGAAATAAGATAACCAACTTAACAAGTTCACACTGTACATTGTGTTATTAGTTGAGAACAAAATGACGTAACATTGGTCATTTGAAACCACAAACACCAACCGAATTCACACCAAAAACCACAGGCTGTTTCAACTTGTGTGAATAATGTGACCCAGTAGTGAGTATGGCCCCTTTGTCCCTGTATAGGGATGGGACGATTACCGGTTTCACGGTAAACCACAATAAAATGTCCGTACGGTTAGTATTACCGTTTAAAATTTAATTTTCATTAAAACCGTCTTTGATTACCGTGATTTTGAAAACTCACGGTAAATCCTGTCCAGCCAGAATCAGTCTGACGCAGGTGCGCGCATGCAACTTTGTTTTTTGCACGAGAAGTCA